>JALNQF010000689.1:0-16708 GCA_028456385.1 Ophiosphaerella korrae | reverse complement strand
TCTAATTTAAAACCTAAAGTAGTAGTACTAGCTATCTTAAAGTTATATAAAACTTTATCTATATTAATAATATATTTGCTAATAAACCTTTAGATCCTAGGTTCTAGTAAGTCTAAGTTATAGTCTATTTTTAGGCCTTTTACTATAATATTATCTATATATAATATATAGCTAGTTAGAATTAATTCTTATAAGATTTTAGTTACTACTTATATAAACTTAGTAATAGAGTTTATAGTACTTATAAGTAGAGTATATTACTATACTAGTCTATAAGTTAGCGTATAAAATACTATAAGTAGTCTAGAGTCTTAATAGAGCTCTACTTAATTATATCTAGAAAAGAAGTCTATTAAGGATATAACGTAGTAACCTATAAATTCCTCTAAGAATTTATCTAGGTTTAGAAGTAAGTTAGCGTCCTTAATAGTTATACTATTAGTGCGCTAGGTATTATTAATAAGTTAGTATCTTTAGTCCTTTTTCTTTACTAAAAACTAGGAGTTACTATATAAGCTTTTACTTAATTTAAGGACTCCTTAATCTAACTATTCCTAAATTATCTTATTAACTACGTCTTTTAGTTTATAAGGTATAAGAAAGCTATCTTCTTTTTAGGCCTTATAAGGTACTATATTAATTTAAACTAGTAGAATAATATTAAAGTAGATATAGCCTAACTCTATAAAGTTAAAGCTTAACGTAGCTTCTTAATATAAAAAAACTTTAATTAGTATTTCTCTTTCTCTTAGCTATAGCTAGTTAGTAATCTTTATTTTTACTAGCTATTCTTTTATAACCTAAGTACCTATAAAAAAAAGTAGTCTTATTAGTAATATATTATTAGAATTATCTTTAGCTTTAGTTATTATTTACTAGCTACCTAAGTTCTACTCTTACTTTTTAGTTTAATTAACTTTCTACTTTATAAGGCTATACTAAAGAGTTATAAACTAGCTATACTTTTTTACTTTTTAACTTATATATAGTATTTAGCTTAAATTATAGCTCTATCTTTAATAAGCTTTTAGGTATCTATTTTCTTCTTTCTACTTATTTCTATATCTTTATAAGGTCTTCTAGGATTTCTAAGATACTTTTATTTAGAAAAATACTAGCTTATTTTATTATTATTAGATCTACTTATAGATTATTCTATAATTCCTAGTATAGATACTAGGTACTACTAATAGTTTTTTAGGCGTTTCTTTCTTATTTCTCTATTTTCCTAGTATCTATTTATAGAACTTTACTCCTAGTAGTAAAGTTCTTTATTAGTTTTTCTATTATTATTATATTTATTTATTTTATACTTCTTATTCTATTAAATATTACTATAGACTTTGTAGAAGTATTTTAATTCTTTAACTAAACTTTATAGTATATTTAGCTATTATCTTCTTATTTAAAAGAGTATTAATAATTTATTATAAATAGGTTCCTAAAGATTATTATATAAGAGAGACCTCTTATTATAAAGAAGTTAGACTAGACTTTAATACTTCTAATTATAACTAGTACGCCCTATATAATCTTTTTAAAAGACTCCTTTACTTTATTTATAGTAACTAGCTATACTCTAGCTATTTCTTTAGGTATAGAAGTTATACTTAAGCTAGTAGCTAGAGCTATTTTAAAGTAGATTATATTAAGTTCTACTCCTAAGTTAAGTAAAGCTAGTAGTCTAGTCCTATAGACCTAGATTATTACCTTTAGGTATTTTTTTCTAAGTCTTTTAATCTTACTAGGTTAGTTATATTCTAGGTACTCTTTTACTATATTTATATTAGCTATAAGACTAGTAAAGTATATAGGTATAATAAGAAGTACTTTAGTAGAGCCTAAGAGTCTATAGGCTCTATATCTAACGATTTTCTTATTTATAGCTTTTACTATTACTTAGTTAAGAATATTAGTATTTATTACGTATAAGTAAGAGCTATTCTAAGATAGAGCTACTAGTAGTCTCTTAGAGCTCTAAAGTATCTCTCTTAAGTCTTTAGTTATACTTACTATTACTCTTATATTTATAAATTCTTCTAACTTATTTACTATAAAAGTAGGCTTTATAAGCTTCTTAAGAAAGTCTAGTATATTAGCTAAGAGTATTTATATAGATAAAGATACTAGCGCTTCTATAACTTTTTATATTACTTCTTTAGTATTTAATTCTAGAGTATTAATCTACTTAAGCTTCTTTATATAGTTTTTTTATTTATCTATTTTTTTAAGAGGTTATTCTAGATCTATTTCTATTTCTATATTATTAAATTAGGTCTACTTAGATTTAAGAAATTTAGCTTTTTTTTTGTAATTATTTTATATAGCTAGAATAGGTACGAAGGACTTTTAGGTCCTAAACCTTACTATAGTAATATATATAGTTTTAGTAATATCTTCTTCTACTAGATCTTTTTTTATTTTTAGTTACTATATCTAGAATCTATTATATTCTTCTACGCTTACTATTCTATCTTCTTCTAAATTATTTATTATACTCCTAAGTAAGTTTATTACTACTATTATCTAAGGCTATACTAGCTATTATACTATAAGGTTTAGTATTACTTAAAAGTCTATTTCTCTATACTTTAAGTCTTGTATTCTTTACTAGATATACTAGATTATTATATTATTCTAGTTACTTCTTACTCTAATCTATTTAATAAACTCTTAGTAAGTTAGCTCTATACTTTATTAGTATCTTCTAGTTTCTAAATTAAACTAAATCTATCTATTAAGTATTAAAGCTTTTCTTTTTTTATAGTTATTAATATAGTAGTTTAAGTCTCTATACTTAATATAACTATAAAAGTCTAAACTTATACTTACTATATTATTCTAATACTAAGGTCCTATACTATTCTAAAATAGTAGTAAAAAGTTCTTTTAAAATTATAACTCTATTATAAAAGGTATTACTAACTATAGGTTTATTATAGCTTAAGGAGTTTATAAATACTTATCTACTTTAATTTATCTTTCTATAACTAAGTATACTTCTAGTAGCTAAATAAGCTCTTAGGCTTTAGTGTTTAGGTTATTTATAGCTATAAGAGTATTTACTTAGAGTTTTAATATTTTAAAATATTGTATAAGATTATTAACTTCTAATTATATAACTTCTATTCTTAGAAGTATTTAGACTCTCTTTTATCTTTAAGTCTAGTTATAAGAGTTAAGTATAAGCTTTATATTAGGAGGCCTAAATATTCTTTTAGTTATTATATATAGTTATTTCTTATAGCTTATAAGCTTTAGTATACTTATAGTTCTTTTAAAGGCTAGGTTAAAATATTCTACTTATAGGTCTTTTTATACTAGCTAGTTAAAGTATTTTTAGATTATTTAAAAGTTAAAGTCTTTTATATTTTTATTACTTAGGTTATATTTATTAAAGACTTTTTATAAGTAGTACTTATTAAGTTCTTTTACTAAGTAGTATCTCTTTAAAGCTTTTATAATTATTCTTACTTTCTAGTACTTTATAAACTAAAGGCTAAAGTTATTAAAGTAGTTTTAAAGAAAGAGATTATCTATAAGTAAGTATTACTATAGCTAGGTTTAAAGTACTTTTTTTATTTCTTTTTATTATACCTTATTAGACCTTTAGAATCTATTTCTTATTACCTCTCTAACTTTTACTTAATCTTTAGCTTTCTTTACTTTTATAAACTTAGTTATACTTTATTTAATAATATCTTTTCTTATTTTATTACTAAATATAATAACGTTATAGATTTAGTCTCTAATAAGCTATCTATAAAAGATTACTTATCTTTTAATACTATCTAGAAACTTTATTATATTAGTACTAGTAAACTTAAACTTCTTATTTATAAATAGGTTTTATTTACTAATATATACTCTACTATTCTATTCTACTATTATTTTAATAGCTACTATAAGCTAGCTAAATATTTCTAAAGATATTTTAATTATTAGTTAGAGTATATTTAGGATAGTAGAGCTATTATCTATTATTAGTATACTAATTCTTTTAAGTGTATCTTGTAGTCTTTTAAGTATTAGGTTTAGAAGTCCTAAGTTATATAAGGAAGTTCTTAGCTAGTAAAAAGATAGCCTTAGTGTTACGATAGTAACAAGAGAAATTAAGATAGAACTAATTAGTCCTAACTTAGGTAATAATAAAGTATAAGACAAGTAGAGTAACGACCTTAATTAGGAAACTACTTATAACTAGGATACGTAAGTAATCTCTTAATCTATTAAGTATATAGATAAAATATAATTATAGATTAATAGATTAGTAATCTATAATCTATAGTTACTAAGACTAGATATAAGTAATAGATTAATAGATTAGTAAGAATATATAATTAGTAACAATACGTATTATTAGAATAGTATTAGCAATCTAATCCTTAACTAAGAACGCTAATACTTAATATTACATACACAAATTAACTATTATTTATAGTTATTACTAATTACAATATAAGCTTTTACTATTACCTCTTAATTTACTAATAACTTCTAGGGGTTATTAGGAAGTTAACCCTAGTATACCTATTACACCTTACTAATTTAGTTATTGCGAGAAGTAAAGTATAAGTAAGCGTATAGTCTAGCTAATTTAATAGTAGAAAGTTTAACTAAATAAGTAGCTAAGGTACCTATAAGTAGTTATAAATTAGATAATATAGTATAGAAAGTAATTAGAAAATATATAAATAACTTAATCTTAGAAAAAAAAGATATAAAGATAGTAATTAACGCTTTAGAAATATAAAATAAAGAACTATAAAACTACTTAAAGTAGAATAAAGTATAGATTAAAGCTATTATTAAAGGTTAGAACTAGATAGAACTAATTACCTAAAGACTAGAGATAAGTACAATAAAGAAACTACTTAAGATACCTATTCTTAAGAAATTTAATAGAATAAGAAAAAAACTAAAACCCTTTATAGTGTTAGTATAACTCTAGATAGATATATAAGTACTATACTTTAATATAGAAGAAAAGAAAGTAATATATATTAGAATACACCTTAAAGAAAATATAATAAAATAGTTTAAACTTTTCTAAATAGATTATATAACATACGCTCTAATAATATAAAAGGATAAAACTAAAGCTATTTTTAGAAGTTATAAATACTTAACTAAACAAATAAGAGTAGTATTTAGAGATATAGATATTACCTAGTAAGCTAATAAAAAACTTAAAAGGCTTATATAAAGTAAAAGTATTTCTATATATATATTATAATTTAAATAACTATTACAAAATATAGAATAAAATAATTTAGCTCTAATATTACAATTTAAATAAAGATTAAATAAGAAAATCTAATACAAAATAATATATATAGAAAAACCTAGGATATTAGAAGCCCTAAAATAATAAGTAATATAAATTAATAATAATCTTTAAGAATAAAAGAAAAATAAGTATAGAAGCTAACTCTAAAACTAAGACGTTAGAGACTTTATAATCCTTAACGCAAATAAAGATAGAAAGAAAAAGAAGAATAAAGACTTTATATACTTTAACTATAGTAAGAAAGGCTACTATATAAAAGATTACTAATTATAAAAAAAGAAGAATATAGTATATTATAAATATAAAAAACTAGGATACTTTATAAAAGACTATAAGAGTAAAGACTATAAAAAAGATAAAGAAACCTAGTTAAAACTAACTAAAAGTAAGAAAGAAGTACTAAAAGTATAGGCTAAGCTTTAAAAGAAAGTAGCTAGGAGTAAAGAAATATAATATATAATACTCTACTAAACCTTTTATTATAAAGATAACTACTATATATACTTTTCTATTAAGTAGAGAGTAAGATATTTCTTATAAAAGAATAGAGTAGTAGTAATAAAAGAAAGAATAAAAGCGTAGCTAAAAGAAATAGTATATGTAATAGACCTACTAATAGAAGACTTAGAAGAGGAAAAACCCTAGATTCTATTAATCTAGGCTAAAGAACTAGTACTAAATAAAGAAACTACTATAGCTTTCTCTAAAGGACTATAAGAAAGTAAGAAAAAAGTTAGTATAAAAAGTATAAAGTATACCTAGCTAGATATATATAGCTATAATAGCTATATAATAATAGATATAGAAGAGTAAAATAAATAATAGAAGTTTATTTAGAAATACTTACTAGTTATAAGTATAGAAGAAGTATATAAAGACTAAAAAGAATATAACTCTAAAGAAATAAAGTTTATACTATTTTAGAAATAGATAAAGTAATATATAGTTATAGTAAAAAGAATACCTATATAAAAAGAATAGTAGTTCTTTATAAGAAAAACGCGATAGATTAATAAAGCTTATATACTAAGAGTACTAGTAGTATACTATATTCTAATACAAGAAATACTTAGAAAAGATAAATACTAAGAAGGAGACAATATAATAATAGACTTAAAATACTTAGTATACTTTAAAGTATTATAGTTATTATACTTAGATAAGAATTATATTATATATAGGAATCTAAAAGCAAATAACTATATATAGCTAATAGAAAGAAAAGGCTATAATTATATAAGAGTAATTCTAGTAGAAGATATCTAGAGATAAGAGATAATACTAGAAGACGAGTACGTAGTAATAAAACCTAGACTAAAACTATCTAAAAAATATATCTAAGGAAGACTATAGTATAAATACACGTATAATAAATATCTAAAATATAAAGAATATAAACTTAAAGTAAGCTTATAACTTTAGAAAGATAGATAATTTACTAAATTACTTAAGTAAAAAAGGCTAGAAGGTATAAGAGGCCTATATATTATAAAAATAGGTACGTACTAAAGAAAGAAAGTATAATTAATAATTAATAGTAGAGCTATAAAAAACTTTATATTAAAGAAGTTTATAAAAATACAAGGAATACGTTATATAATAAAGAAATACCCTTAATAACAAAGTATAATTAAAGGAAAACTATTCTAGGAACTAATTAGGTTTAAAATAGTTCCCTCTACGCTAGAACTAGAAGAGATAATAATTAGAAATATAGTTATAGATATAACAACAATTAATAAAAAATAAGATATAATTCTAGAAATACTATAGTTATAGATAACTAACCTATATATTAATTAGAGAATAGGAAAAATTAATTACTATAAAATAGGTATACTAAAAGCTAATATAAACACCTACAAAAGAGAATTCCTAGAAGAATATAAGAAATAGGAGAAATAGCTTATAGAACCTAAAGACTATCTTCTAGAATACTAGCTATAGGACTTAGTAATAGAACTAGTAAAAGATAAAAACGTAGAATAGAGCTTAGTTGTTAACAGCTTACTAGGGTTGACTTCCTAATAGCCTAAATAGGTATTAGTAGATTATAAGGTAATAGTAAAAGCTTATATTGTAATCTATAATAGGCTATAAATAGTAGAAGATATTTTATAACTATCTTGTACTATTACTTATAGTTAATAATTAAATTACTAATACTATCTTAATAATACGCGTCGCTACTAACTATATACTTATCCTAATCTATTAATCTATTACTACTAAGAATAATAGATTATAGATTACCTTAATCTATAATCTATTAATACTAAGAGTCTATAGATTATAGATTACTCTAGGTATCCTAATTATATGTAGTTTCCTAATTAAGTTTATATTCTTTGTATTTATAAGAACTTAATCTTTTAGTTATAGGGCTAATTAGTTCTATCTATATTTCTCTTATTACTATTGTAACACTATCTCCTCCTCTAGGTAGGTCCTTGTTTATCTATCTTAGAGCTAAGGTTATTAACCTACTTTCTTTGTTAATTTCTAGTTCCTTATTACTCTTTATAGTTGCCTCTTCTACACGTTATTAATATCTTCTTACTAATTACGTGTTACATAATAGTGTTAAAATATTTCTTTATTTTTATTATACTTCTTCTAAGTTAAATCCTAAGTACTCTCTTTATATAGTTTCTATAAATAATAGTAAAGCTTATAAGGCGTATATCTATATAAACATTTATAGTTCTTATAACATATCTAGTATCTCTCTTATAGAGTATATATTTATTATACTTATTCTTGTATCTAGGCTTAATAATAATAGAGAGAGCTATTAACTAGGCTTAAGAGAAATTACTATCTTAAATTATAGAGGCTAAAGCTAAGCGTAAGTAGATCTAGGAGCTTACGTAGAGTAAGCTAGTAAAAAATTAAGCTTGTCTCTCTTGTCTTTATAAGATAAAGGCGCTAAATAATAAGAAATTAGCTATATAGTTAGTAGCTCTAGAAGCTAAGCTAGACTTAGATAAGGTATTTAGTGTTGCTATAGTAGGTCCTACGTTAGGCGCTCCTATTACCTCTCTATCTAGTAATAGTAATATTAGTTCTCTTAGTTTACTACTAGGCGTTCTAGAGGGTTTTAACTTTAGAAGTCCTCTAGTTTCTTAGAGTAGTTAAGATTATCCTCTAGTTCCTATATTTCTTCCTATAGTTGTCTTTTTTTATCTATACCTATCTATTTTACTAGATAGTAGTTTCTACTATTATAGAACTAGTATACTAGAATTTCTTTAACTTCTTATTCTTCTTATTCTCTATACGTATCTACTTTATACACTAGTAGTTCTACGTTTTATAGTACTATCTTAAGTAGTACTACGTAGAAGGTTAAGTATATCCTTATTTTATTTAGTAGCTTTAGTTTAAATATAACTAGCGTAACTTCTTTCTTAATTTTATATAGTCCTATCTTAACGTAGTCTAATTTTAAGCTTAGTCTCTTGCTTTTAATATTTTTCTATACTAACTATACTTTTTCTCTCTTTTTAAATTAGGGTCCCTCTTTATATTTCTTATTATAGTACTTTACTATATAATTATATAGGAATTCTATATCTTATTTTAATTACTCGTGTATACTTTTAAGTCTATTAGTAAAGTTTTCTCTTTTTAGAGACTAAGATATCTCTAGTCTTAGTATTCTATATATACTAGGGTTAAATCTATAGTTTATAAAGAAAAGTAATACTCTTGTTATCTTATTCTTTACGCTGTTGTATGCTAACTATACTATAGGTAGTAACTATACCTAGTTATTCTAGTTATAATTAAGGTAGTATCTTAAGTATTGTTCTACTATCTAATTTATACGTTCTAATTGTCTATCTATTTGTAGGTAGTATACTATTAACATTATATATTTAATTCTTAATTATACTATTATTATTCTTTATAGTTTTAATATAAATCTTACGTCTCTATCTATAATAATCTTATCTAGTAGTCTATATTAGCTAATTATAGTTCCTAGAACCTAGTGTACTATAACTTCTATTCTACTTTTCTCCTTATATAGTCTAAAGTATAAGTACTTTATAAGTTTATCTACTATTATTAGGATTCTATTATACTTAACTTCTAATATTAGGTCTTTTAACTTAGGTAGTTTTATAATAAAATCTATTGTAATAACTCTTTATAGTTATTCTAGTACTTCTACTAGTTGTAGCTTCCTATATAGTGCGTACTTACTATACTTATTCTTTTAGTATTCTATACAATCTTATAGTACTTCTATTACTAGTTATCTTACTCTTAGGATATAGTAATCTCTTAGTAGTCTATCTAGTATTTTGTTAATTCCTTAATATCTATATACTAGTAGTTTATAGAACTATTATATAAATTCTCTTTATATCTTTCTTAGAATATACGTTCTTCTATAGGCTTTTACAAGACTTTCTTTAATTTTAAGTTTTTTTATCTCTTTAAGGGCTTTTCTTGTTTCTTCCTAAATCTATTTATCTAGCTCGCTACTCTTTCTTTTAAGTGTTATAGCTATTTTAGGTATATTTAAGACTAAATATCCTTCTTTGTTTTTAACTAGAACTATACTAGTAGCGCTTACTTCTTTCTATAAGTCTAGTCTTCTACTAAGGGCGTCTATAAATTAGTTATCTTTCTCTTTTATATATATAATTTCTATATTAAATATTAATAAGAATTCTTACTATCTTATATATTATTATATTAGTTCTTTGTTTAGTATAAATTCTATAAGATTCCTATAGTCTATATAGACCTTTGTTTAGTATTTTACTCTTTATAGGTATACTCTCTATTATTTAAATACTTTATAGATTGCTAGTATCTCTTTATTATAAATTAGATAGTTAAGCTCTACTAGCTTTATTTTCTTAGAGAAGTATTTAACTAAATACTCTTTCTTAGTCTTTAGGTCTTCTTGTATTAGTGCTATTCTATAGACTAAATTAGATACGTCTATTTTTACTATTACTAGTAAGTCTAGGTTATATATTCTAATAACTAGGTTTTCTATAAACTTCTTTTTAATCTTCTTAAATACTTTATCGTATTCCTTTATCTATTTAAATAGTATATCCTTTTTTATAAGCTTTATTATTAGTTCTATATCTTTAGACTATCTTACTATTAACTTTTTGTAAAAGTTAGCTAAGCTATAAAATTATTATACTTCCTTTAGGTTCTTTAGTATTAGCTATTTATTAATTAATCTAATTTTTTCTAGATTAATCTTAATTTTTCTTAGTTTAATAATAAATCTAAGGAAGTCTATTTTCTTTATATAGAATTTATATTTTCTTATTTTAAGGAATAGTTTACTTTCTACTAGTTTTTCTAGTACCTTGTATATATGCTACACGTATTCTTCTTCTATTTCTAAGAATATAAGGATGTTATCTAGGTATACAAATGTAAATATATCTAAGTACTCTCTTAGTACTATATTTATTCTTTCTTAGAAGGCTACTAGTGCGTTTATTAAGCTAAAGGGTATAACTAGGTATTTATATAGTCTATATTGTATTCTAAATACTATTTTCTATTTATCGCCTTTCTTAATTCTAATCTAGTAGTAAGCGTTCTAGATGTCTAGTTTTATAAAGATTTTTACTTTCTATAGTCTATCTTATATTATATCTATTTATAGTAAGAGATATTAGTTTTTATTTATAATTGCGTTAGTTTTTCTAAAGTCTACGTAAGGTCTTTTATTACTTATTCTCTTTTTATCTATAAATATAAGTCTATATACTACTAAGGACTTAGATTCTTATATCTATTTTTTCTTTAGTATGTTTTTAATAAATATTTGTTTAATCTTAGATTCTTCTTCTATTTTTCTATAAACTAGGCTCTATCCTACGTCTTTATCTTCTTTTAGATCTATCGCTAAATCCTATAGTTAATATTCTAAGAGGTAATCTTTAGGTTTTATAAGCTATTTTTCTTATTTCTTATATTCTTCTAGGAATTCTCCTTTATATATAGCTATATTAGCTTTTAATATTTTTTTCTTAGGGTAGCTAATTTTCCCTATTCTCTAATTAATTCTTAGGTTAGTTATTTATAACTATAGTATTCCTAGTATTATATCTTGTTTATTATTAATTGTTGTTATATCTATAACTATATTCTTAATTATTATCTCTTCTAGTTCTAGTGTAGAGGGTGTTGTCTCAAACTTTATAGGTTCCTAGAATAGTTTTCTTTTAATTGTACTTAGTTGTTAAGGGTACTTCTTTATAGTATAGGTTATTCCTTAGTTTTTTATAAACTTCTTTAATATAAAATTCCTTATAGCTCTACTATTAATTATTAATTATACTTTCTTTTTTTAATAAGTACCTGTCTTTGTAATATATAGGCCTCTTATACCTTCTAGTCTTTCTTATTTTAGTATTTTTATAAATTATCTATCTTCTTAA
Source organism: Ophiosphaerella korrae (assembly GCA_028456385.1). Classification (NCBI taxonomy): domain Eukaryota; kingdom Fungi; phylum Ascomycota; class Dothideomycetes; order Pleosporales; family Phaeosphaeriaceae; genus Ophiosphaerella; species Ophiosphaerella korrae. The sequence goes on along the minus strand of JALNQF010000689.1, from coordinate 4,987 downwards.
GGCTATAGCCTTGTCTTAAGTTTATATTCTTTATATTTTAGATATTTATTATACTTGTATTTGTACTATAGTCTTCTTTAGACGTATTTCTTAGGTAGTTTTAGTTTAGGCCTTATTACTACGTAACCTTCTTTAGGTATTATTTCTTATCCTTAGATATCTTCTACTAGAATTACTCTTATATAGTTATAGCCTCTTTTTCTTATAGGCTATACTTTATTATTTACTTTAGGGTTTCTATATATTATATAATTCTTTTCTAGGTATAATATCTATAATACTTTAAAATAAGCTAGATATTTTAGGTTTATTATTTTGTTATCCCCTTCCTAGTAACTATCTATTCTAGGTTTTGTATTTATTAGGACGTAGTATACTATTAGTACTTATAGTGTATAAGCTTTATTAATCTATTACGTTTTTCTTACAAGAAACTACTATTCTCTTTATATAGGTATCTTTCCTACTATAACTATATATTACTTTATCTATTCTTAAAATAGTATAAACTTTATTTCTTTAGGATTACGTTCTTTCTAGTCTTTATACGCTTCCTCTATACTTATAACTAGTAAGTATTTCTAAACAAATTTCTATTCTTTGTTTTGTTCCTCTATATCTATTATTATACAGCTATTATAGCTATATATATCTAGCTAGGCGTACTCTATACCTTTTATACTAACTTATCTTTTACTTTCTTGTAGTCCTTTAGAGGAAGCTATAGTAGTCTCTTTATTTAGTACTAGTCCTTTAGCTTAGATTAATAGGGTCTAGGGCTCTTCCCTTTCTAAGTCTTCTGTTAGTAAGTCTATTATATACGCTGTTTCTTCTAGCTATACTTTTATTCTTTCTTTTATTACTACTACTCTATTCTTTTATAAGAACTATCTTACTCTCTATTTACTAAAAAGATATATATAGTAGTTATCTTTATAATAAAAGGTCTAATAGAGTATTATATATTATATTTCTTTGCTCCTAGCTACCTTTTCTTAAGGTTTAGCCTATACTTATAGTATTTCTTTCTTTTTCTCTATTATCTTTAACTAAGTTTCTTTATCTTTTTTATAGTCCTTACTTTTGTATTCCTTTATATAGTGTCTTAGTTTCCTATATTTATAATATACTATATCCTTTTTCTTCTTTAATTAGTAGTCTTTTATATAGTAGCTTTTCTTACTATAGTTAAAATACGTAAAGTCTTTATTCTTCTTTCTCTTTCTATCCTTGTTTGCGTTAAGGATTATAGGGTCTCTAGTGTCCTAGTTTCTAGTTTAGCTCTTATACTTATTCTTTTTCTATTCTTAAAGGTTGTTATTAATTTAGATTACCTATTATTTTAGAGCTTCTAGTATCCTAGGTTTCTCTATATATATTATTTTATATTAAATTTTTACGTTTAGCCCTTGTTTAAATCGCGATATAAGGGCTAATTTGTTCTATTCTATATTTTAACTTAGTTATTTAAATTATAATACGTATTCTAGAACACTCTTATTCTATGTAAGCCTTTTAAGTTTCTCTTTAGCTTGTTAGGTAATATTTATATCTCTAAATACTACTCTTATTTATTTAGTAAAGTATTCGTAGCTTCTAAAAATAGCTCTAGTTTTGTTCTTTTAGGTTATTAGAGAGTGCGTTGTATAATCTATCTAGTAGAGCTTATACTATCTTATTACGTCTTCTTTAAGGTGTAATCTAATATATATTACTTTCTTTTCTTCTATATTAAAGTGTAGTACTTGTATATCTATCTAGAGTTATGCTAACGCTATAAAGGGTTTTAATTTCTCTCTTGTTTTATTAAACTTTTTAAAGATAGGTATCTTAGGTAGTTTCTTTATTATACTTATTTCTAGTTATTAAGTAATTAGCTCTATCTAGTTCTAGCCTTTAATAATAGCTTTAATTTGTACTTTATTCTATTTTAAGTAGTCTTGTAGTTCCTTATTCTACGTTTCTAATACTTTAATTACTATCTTTATATCTTCTTTATTATTAATTAGTTTGTTTATACAATCCTTAATTGTTTCTTATATAGTACTATCTAACTTATAACTACTTTTAGGGGCTTTACTTATTAAACTTTCTACTATCGTATTAGCTAGACTATACGCTACTTACGCTTCGCTTCTCGCAATAACTAAATTAGTAAGGTGTTAATAGCTTACTAGGGTCGACTTCCTAATAGCCTAAATAGGTATTAGTAGATTATAAGGTAATAGCAAAAGCTCGTGTTATAATCTACAATAGGCTATAAATAGTAGAAGATATTTTACAACTATCTTATACTATTACTTATAGTTAATAATTAAATTACTAATACTATCTTAATAATACGCGTCGCTACTAACTATATACTTGTCCTAATCTATTAATCTATTACTACTAAGAATAATAGATTATAGATTACCTTAATCTATAATCTATTAATACTAAGAGTCTATAGATTATAGATTACTCTAGGTGTCCTAATTATATGTAGTTTCCTAATTAAGTTCGTATTCTTTGTATTTATAAGAACTTAATCCTTTAGTTGTAGGGCTAATTAGTTCTATCTATATTTCTTTTGTTACTGTTGTAATACTAGTCTATAGAAAAACTAAAGAAGAATCTAAAATTAAATAAGTATTTATTAAAAATATAATAAGAAAAAGATAGATATAAGAATCTAAATCTTTAGTAGTATATAGACTTTTATTTATAGATAAAAAAGAGATAGAAAATAAGAGACCTTACGTAGATTTTAGAAAAACTAATATAATAATAAATAAGAACTAATATCTCTTACTATAAATAGATAAAATATAAAATAAGCTATAAAAAGTAAAGATCTTTATAAAACTAGATATCTAAAACGCCTACTACTAAATTAGAATTAAAGAAGGTAATAAATAGAAAATAGTATTTAGAACGTAATATAGATTATATAAATACTTAGTTATACTCTTTAGTTTAATAAATATACTAGTAGCCTTTTAAGAAAGAATTAATATAGTACTAAGAGAGTACTTAGACGTATTTATATTTATATACGTAGATAATATCTTTATATTCTTAGAAATAGAAGAAGAATACGTACAATATATATATAAGGTACTAGAGAAACTAGTAGAAAGTAAACTATTTTTTAAAATAAGAAAATATAAATTCTATATAAAGGAAATAGACTTCCTTAGATTTATTATAGAACTAGGAAAGATAAAGATTGTTATAGTAGTAACAAGAGAAAGCTAATTTAAACTAATTAGCCCTACTACAGATAATAACAACACATACGACCTATAGGGCAACAAACTTAACTAGGAAGCTAACTATAATAGGGATACGTAATAAATTCGCGATTTACAACCTTAGCAAACACAAAGCACGAATTCGTGTACGTAATAAATTCGCAATTCGCGATCTTAGTAAACACGAAGCACGAAGCTAGCTAAGAAGCATAAGTATATAGTTAGTAGCAATACATATTATTAAGATAGTATTAGTAATTTAATCCTTTAACTACAGAACGCTAATACAAGACAGTTGCAAAATATCTTCTATTGTTTATAGTTATTATAGATTACCTCTAAGCTTTTACTATTACCTTGTAATCTACTAACTCCCTACAAGATAGGCACCTATAGTCGACGATAGGAGGCCTATTACACCTTACTAATTTAGTTATTACGAGAAGCAAAGCGTAAGTAGCGTACAGTCTAGCTAATACGATAGTAGAAAGCTTAATAAGTAAAGCCCCTAGGAGTAGTTATAAGTTAGATAGCACTATATAGGAAACGATTAAGGATTGTATAAATAAACTAATTAATAATAAAGAGGATATAAAGATAGTAATTAAAGCACTAGAAACGTAGAACAAGGAACTACAAGACTATTTAAAATAGAATAAAGTACAAATTAAAGCTATTATTAAAGGCTAAAACTAGATAGAACTAATTACGCAACGCCTAGAGATAAGTGCTACAAAGAAACTACTAAAGATACCTGTACTTAAGAAGTTTAATAGAATAAGGGAAAAACTAAGACCTTTTATTATATTAGCATAACTCTAGATAGATGTACAAGCACTATACTTTAATATAGAAAAAAAGAAGGTAATATATATTAGATTGCACCTTAAAGAAGACGTAATAAGATAGTACGAGCCTTATTAGATAGATTATACGATATACTCTCTAATAATATAAAAAGACAAAACTAGAGCTATCTTTAGAAGTTATAAATACTTTACTAAACGAATAAGAGTAGTATTTAGGGATATAGATATTACCTAATAAGCTAAAGAGTAACTAGAGAAGCTTATATAGAATTAGAGTATTCTAAAGTACGTATTATAGTTTAAACAACTATTACAAAATATAGAATAGAACGAGTTAGCCTTAATATTACGATTTAAACAAGGACTTAACTCTAAAATCTGATACGAGATAATATATATAGAGAAACTACAAATACTAGAAGCTCTAAAGTAATAGGTAATATAAATTAATAATAATCTTTAAGAATAGAAGAAGAATAAATATAGAGGTTACACCTAAAACTATAATAAGGGAGACCTTATAGTCCTTAACACTAATAAGGATAGAAAAAAGAAAAAGAATAAAGACTTTACGTACTTTAACTATAGTAAACTAGGCTACTATACAAAGAATTATAGATCTAAGTTAAAGAAGGATATAGTATACTATAAATATAGAAAACTAAGATACTTTATAAAAGACTATAAGAATAAGGACCTAAAGAAAGAAACTTAGTTAAAAATAACTAAAAAGAAGAAGGAAGTACTATAAGTATAGGCTAAACCTTAGGAGAAAGTAGCTAGGAGTAAAGAAGCACAATATATAATACTCTATTAGACCTTTTATTATAACGATAACTACTATATACATCTTTCTAGTAAATAGGGAGTAGTATAGTTCCTATAGAAGTATAGATATAGAGTAGTAGTAATAAAGGAAGATAGAATAAAAGCTTAGCTAAA
>JALNQF010000688.1:0-16710 GCA_028456385.1 Ophiosphaerella korrae | reverse complement strand
TAAGTACTAGGTATATATACCTAGTAGCCTACTAAGCGCTAACTAAAAGTAGAAAGGTAGTTAAATATTAGTAAGTTGTAAACTTACTAATATATTAGTAAGTTTGTAATATTAGTAAGTTTACTATATTAGTAAGTTTACTATATTAGTAAGTTGTAAACTTACTAATATTAGTGCGAAAATAAGAGATATAAGAGATAACTCCCTTACACGTCTCCCTCCTTTTAAAGAGCAAATTCCTAGAGCTTAAAAAGGGCTCTAATTAACTAATAATACCTATTAGGTAGTAGTAGTAGTAGCTAGGGTTAAAGAAGTTAACTATTTTTAGAGTTAAAATCGTTATTTATAGAGTATAGAGCTAAGGTTTTTACTAATTTTAGTATAAAATTAAGACGTGCGTAACTTCTATATATAAAACGTGTTAACTATAAACTTTTTTCTATTACCCCTACTTTACGCTAATAAAATTAAACCTAAAAGTATTTATATATAGTATAAGGAAAGGTAAAGTTAATAGTACTAAGTAACTTAATAGTACTAGATTTCTATATAAGTACTTACTATAGATATAGGCTTTGCAATAAGTAGGTTTATTAATATAGGGGACTTAGTAAGCCTAATATTTACGAGTATTAAGGGGTAGGTAGCGTAGAGTAGCCTTAGCTAGGAATTTAGTAGCTAGTTATAAATTCTATAATAGTAAACTAGACCTATACGTAACTAGTTATAAGAGAGCGTAGTAGTTGTAGCTATAGTAGTAGGAGTAGGCTCTAACCTAAAAAGAGTTCTATACTTACTAGCTAAAGTAAACTATTCTTACTATTTTTATACTATAATTTATCTTTAGCTAGTAGTAAAGTTTTTTAATTACGCCTTAGAGGGCCTTTTTACGCCTACTAATAGCTAAGGTACTTTACTAGGTTATATTTTTATTAGGCTCTATTTTAAGTATATAGTTAGTATTTTAAGCTTCTCTAAGTAGTTCTAGTAAAAGTTAAAGGTAGTAATTACGCCTTATAAAGAGGCTTTTTTACGCCTATTAATAGTTTTAGGCTTATTTAGGTAGTTTTAGTAAAAGCTAAAGGTAGTAATTATACTTTAGAGAGAGCTTTTTTATACTTATTAGTAAGTTAAAATACTCTAATAGGTTACGTCTTTATTAAGGCTCTATTTTTTTAGTATACGTAGAGTTAGTAGTTTAGCTTTCTTTAGGTAGTTTTAGTAAAAGTTAAAAGTAGCTTTATATTTTGTAAATTCTTTTACTAGCTCTTATATAGGATTATTATAGCTAGTCTAGTAGACTAGGTAGTACTATTTTATATATTTTCTACGCTCTTTAAAGCGTACGTCTAAGATAGCTTCTACTAAGTATTTTTTATATATACTACTAGTTTCTTTATTAGTAATAATAATAGAGATTAGCTATAGTAAGTTTTAATCTAGTAAAAGCTTCTAATCTCTAGAGCGCAAGAGTTTTAGAGAGAAGACTAAGAATACGCTTTTACTTAGTATCTCTTAGAGTAGTACTAGCTTATATACTCTACTATTATAGATAACTCTTTTAATAAGGTATAGGCCTACTTATTAGTAGTTTAATTTTAGAGTTAGCTAGGTAGTTCTCTAATTAGCTATACTAATATAGGCTTAGTTACTAACTTTATATACTAGTCTACTTTAGTAAGAGGTATTAGGTTAAGCTACTTACTCTTATTATACCTAGAGTATTTTTTTCTTAAAGTAGGCTACTAGGTTACTATAAGTGTTAAGTAGCTTATTAGCTTATATATATTAGTTATATTAGGCTAGGTTTAGTTAATCTTTATTATTTTTGCTAATGTATATACTACTATAGGGGTAATACCCTAGATCTACAAGAAATAAAGTTATCTTAATAGATATATTAATAGTATTATTTACTTAGAACTTAGCTATATATAGCTAGGCTACCTAGTTATCTTACGCGTAGTTAATATATTACTTTAGAAAGATCTCTAGGGCTTAATTTACTTACTTAGTTTAGCTATTAGTTTCTAGGTAGTATATAGTTAAGAGCTTTTACGTAATATAAAGGTATTTATATATATAGTACTAAAATTAGCTAATAAAAGTTATCTCTCTATTAGATATAATATTTATTAAGACTCTATAAAGCTTAAAAATAGATATAAAATATTAAGTAGCTTTTTCTAGTTTTAGAGACTTATAGAGGAAGAAATAGCGTCTTTTTATAAAGTAGTAGTAAATTACTAGAATATATTTATAAATCTAGCTACTATTTTTACTAGTTAGTAAGGCTTAGATATAGTCTACTAAGATATTAGTCTAAGGTACGTAGAGAATTAGTATAAGTTAGAAGTAACTAAGTTTACTATCTTGTAAGTTCTTTATATAGTAGTAGATTAGGTATATATTATAAAATTACTTAATAGCTTAAAGTATCTTAAGCTAATAATAGCGCTTATATATTAGATATAGCGTACTATAAAGTTTTTTATAGCTTACTAACTAATAGTTATAGTATAAATTAAAGATTTAGTAGTATAGATAGGCGTTTAGGGGGATATATAGATGCGTTTTATTAACTTAAAAGTACTTTTCTTTCTTTAATCTAGTAAAGCTAATATTAGTATATAAGAAGTAGTATCTTACTTTATAGAAAGCTTTTAATAGTTTTTGTTATCTACTATCTATAGTAGTAAATATAGCTTAGGCTACGTAGTCTTCTAAGTATACTATATCTAGTAATTCTTCTATTAGGCGTAAGTTAATAATATATAGTAAGAGTTCTAGGTCTAGTTCTCTATTATAAGGTAGTAGAAAATCCTCTAGTAGGTTTACTAATATAGGTTTTATTCTTATAATATAGTAAAGGTAGGTATATACTATAGTAGCTTATTCTAGTATAAATCTATCTAGCTTTTATAGGTCTATAAGGCTTAGAGCGTAAATTACTATATTTAGCGTAGGTTTTACGCCTAGGGCTACGACTTAAGGGCTTAGGATAATTTAGTTAGCTCCTAATACTTATAGATTAGAATTATCTATAGAGTAATCCTATAGTTAGTAGCTTAGGGCGTCTATAACTTTATTTATGTTACTTAGTATATATTTAATATAGAAATTAAATTAAGATAAGAATAATAACTAGTAAGCTTAGTAGTAATTAAGCTTTTTAGTTATTATAAAAGTTTCTAAATTATAGTAGTCTATTATAACGTAGATTGTGTATAGACTACTTATAAGCTCTAGTTTCTATTCTTTAAATACTTAGATTATAGCTATAAGTTCTAGGTTGTAGATATTATAATTATATTCTACTAGGGTGTATTTTTTTAAGAAGAAGCTAACTAGCTATTAGATTCTATCTTAGTTTAGTTAGCTTATTACTCTACCTAAGGCCTACTTAGAGGCGTTAGTTTAGATATAGATTAGTTTTAAGGAGTTAAAGTAAAGTAAGACTATACTTAGCTAGAAAGTAGCTTTTAGTTTATTAAAAGTATTTATATATTCTTAAGTAATTATAAAGGGCTTATACTAGGTCTTTTAAAAAAGTAGCTTATCTCTTTTAGTAAGTTTAGTAATAACTTTAGACTTAATTAACTTAGTAAGTAGTAAGGTAAGGCTTAAGTAATCTTTAATAAAGCGCTAGAGAAATCTAGTATAGCCTAGAAAGGCTAGGACTTCTTTAGTAGTCTTTAGTATTTTCTACTCCTAGATAGCTTTAACTTTTAAGGGATCTATTATAATTCTTTTATTAGAGATAATTATACCTAAAAACTTAACTAAAGTAGCGTAGAGGCTAGATTTTTTAAGGTCTACGTAGAAGCCTTACTTTTTTAGTTATATAAGTACTTTATAAACGTACTAGATATAGTCTATTTTATTATTAGAGTATATTAGGACGTTGTCTATATATATAGTATAGAAGCCGTCTAAATATTCTAGTAGGGCTAAGTTAATAGTACGCTAGAAGGTAGCTAGTACGTTAGTAAAGCTAAAGGGTACTACCTTATAGGTATATATACTAAAGTAAGTAATAAAGGTACTTAGCTATTCTAAATTTAGAGTAATACTATTATAGGCTACCTATTATTAACTATAAGTACCTAAAAAAGAAGTTAGTAGATTATAAAGTAATAGTAAAAGCTTATAAGGTAATCTATAATAACTATAAACAATAGAAGATATTTTATAACTATCTTATATTAGCGTTCTATAGTTAAAGGATTAAATTACTAATACTATCCTAATAATACGTATTTTACTAACTATATACTTGTCGTAATCTATAATCTATAGTTACTAAGACTAGTAGATTATAGATTATCTTAATCTATAATCTATTAACGCTAAGAGTCTATAGATTATAGATTACCCTAGGTATCCTAATTATATATAGTCTCCTAATTAAGATTATTACCTTACTTGTCTTATAACTTGTTAGTATTTAAATTAGGACTAATTAGTTCTATCTTAATTTCTTCTATTACACCTATAATACTATCTCCTCTTTTAGGTAGGTCCTAGTTTATCTATCCTAGAGCTAGAGTTATTAATCTAGTTTCTTTATTAATATAGAGTTCTTTATCTTCCCTTATACCTATTTTATCTATACATTATTACTATCTTCTTACTAATTACGTATTACGTAATAGTATTAAAATATTTCTTTATTCTTGTTATACTTCTCTTAAATTAAACTCTAAGTCTCTTCCTTATATTATTTCTATAAATAATAGTAGGGCTTATAAGGCGTATATTTATATAAATATACGTAGTTCTTATAATATATCTAGTGTCTCTCTTTCTAAGTATACGTTTATTATACTTATTCTTACGTCTAGGCTTAATAATAATAGGGAAAGCTATTAACTAAACTTAAGAGAAATTACTATCTTAAATTATAGAGGCTAAAGCTAAGTATAAGTAAATCTAAGAGCTTATATAGAGTAAGCTAGTAAAGAATTAAGCTTATCTCTTTTACTTTTATAAGATAAAAGCCTTAAATAATAAGAAATTAGCTAAATAGTTAGTAGCTCTAGAAGCTAAGCTAGACTTAGATAAGGCGTTTATTATAGTAGATCCTATATTAGACGTTCTTATTATTTCTTTATTTATTATTAGTAATATTAGTTCTCTTAGTTTACTACTAGGCGTTCTAGAAGGTTTTAACTTTAGTAGTCTTCTAGTTTCTTAAGGTAATTAAGATTATCCTCTAGTTCCTATATTTTCTCTTATAGTTATCTTTTCTTGTCTATACCTATCTATTTTACTAAGTAGTAATTTCTTCTATTATAGAATTAGTATTATAAGATTTTCTTAACTTCTTATTTTTCTTATTCTCTATACGTATTTACTTTGTACACTAGTAGTTCTACGTTCTAAGGTACTTGTTCTAGTAAGGCTACGTAGAATATTAAGTATATCTTTATTTTATTTAGTAGCTTTAATCTAAATATAACTAGTATAACTTTTTTCTTAATTTTGTATAGTCTTATTTTAACGTAGTCTAGTTTTAAACTTAGTTGCTTACTCTTAATATTTTTCTATACTAACTATACTTTTTCTCTTTTTCTAAATTAAGGTCCCTCTTTATATTTTTTGTTATAGTACTTTACTATATAATTATACAAGAATTCTATATTTTATCTTAGTTAATTGTATATATCTTTAAGTCTATTAGCAAAGTTTTCTCTTCTTAGAGACTAAGATATCTTATTTCTTAGTATCTAGTATATATTAGGCTTAAATCTATAGTTTATAAAGAAAAGTAATACTCTTATTACTATATTCTTTGCGCTGTTATATACTAACTATGCTATAAGTAATAGCTATACCTAATTGTTCTAGTTATAGTTAAGGTAGTATCTTAAATACTATTCTACTATCTAATTTATTTATTCTAATTATCTATCTATTTATAGTTAATATACTATAGATATTACGTATTATATTCCTAATTACGCTAATATTATTCTCTATAGTTTTAATATAAATTATATATCATTATCTATAATAATTTTATCTAGTAGTCTATATTAACTAATTACTATTCCTAGAACTTAGTATATAGTAACTTCTATCCTACTCTTTTCTTTATATAGTCTAAAGTATATATACTTTATTAGTTTATCTACTATTATTATAATTTTATTATATTTAACTCCTAATATTAAGTCCTTAGACTTAGGTAGCTTCGTAATAAAGTCTATTATAATAACTCCTTATAGTTATTCTAGTACTTCTACTAGTTATAATATTCTATATAGTACGTATCTATTATACTTATTTTTATAACATTTTATATAATCTTATAGTACTTCTATTACTAGTTATCTTACTTTTAGAATATAATAGTTCTATAGTAGTCTATCTAATATTTTTTTAATTCCTTAGTAACTATATACTAGTAATTTGTAGAATTATCTTTTAAATTCTCTTTATATCTTACTTAAGATATATATTCTTCTATAGGCTCGTATAAATCCTTCTTAGATTTCTAGTTTCTTTATTTCTTTAGATACTTCTTACGTTGTTTTCTAAATCTATTTATCTAGTTTATTACTTTTTCTTTTAAGTATTATAGCTATCTTAGGTATATTTAAGACTAAATATCTTTCTTTATTCTTAACTAGAACTATACTAGTAGCGCTTACTTCTTCTTATAAGTCTAGTCTTCTACTAAAAGTATCTATAAATTAGTTATCTTTCTCTTCTATATATATAATTTCTATATTAAACGTTAATAGGAATTCCTACTATCTTATATAGTGTTATATTAGTTCTTTATTTATTCTAAATCCTATAAGATTCTTATAGTCTATATAGACCTTTATCTAATACTTTACTCTTTATAGGTATACTCTCTATTATTTAAATACTTTGTAGATTACTAGTATTTCCTTATTATAGATTAGGTAGTTAAGTTCTACTATTTTTATCTTCTTAGAGAAGTATTTAACTAAGTGTTCCTTATTAGTTTCTAGGTCTTCTTGTATTAAAACTATTCTATATACTAAGTTAGATATATCTATTTTTACTATCGCTAGTAGGTCTAGGTTATATATTCTAATAACTAGATTTTCTATAAACTTTTTCTTAATCTTATTAAATACTTTGTTATATTCCTTTATCTATTTAAATAGCGTATCTTTCTTTATAAGTCTTGTTATTAGTTCTATATCTTTAGACTATCTTATTATTAACTTCTTGTAAAAGTTAGCTAGTCTATAAAACTATTGTACTTCTTTTAAGTTTCTTAGTGTTAGCTATTTGTTAATTAATCTAATCTTTTCTAAGTTAATTCTAATCTTTCCTAGTTTAATAATAAATCTAAGGAAGTCTATTTTCTTTATATAGAATTTACATTTTCTTATTTTAAGAAATAGTTTATTTTCTACTAGTTTTTCTAGTACTTTATATATATATTATACGTGTTCTTCTTCTATTTCTAAGAATATAAAGATATTGTCTAAGTATATAAATATAAATATATCTAAGTACTCTCTTAGTACTATATTAATTCTTTCTTAGAATACTACTAGTGCGTTTGTTAAGCTAAATAGTATAACTAAGTATTTATATAGTTTATACTATATTCTAAACACTATTTTCTACTTATTACTTTCTTTAATTCTAATCTAATAGTAAGCGTTTTAGATATCTAATTTTATAAAGACTTTTACTCTTCGTAGTCTATCTTATATTCTATCTATTTGTAGTAGTAGGTATTAGTTCTTATTAGTAATTACGTTAGTTTTCTTAAAATCTATATAGGGTCTTTTATTACTTATTCTCTTTTTATCTATAAATATTAGTCTATACGCTACTAAAGATTTAGACTCTTTTATCTATCCTTTCTTTATTATATTTTAGATAAATATTTACTTAATTTTAGATTCTTCTTTTATTTTTTAGTAGACTAGGCTCTATCCTATATTTTTACTTTCTTCTAGTTCTATTACTAGATCCTATAGTTAATATTCTAGAAGGTAGTCTTCTAGCTTAATAAGCTATTTTTCTTATTTCTTATACTCTTCTAGGAATTCTCCTTTATATGTACTTATATTAGCTCTTAATATATCTTGTCTAGGGTAGTTAATTTCTCCTATTCTCTAATTAATACTTAGGTTAGTTATTTATAACTATAGTATTCCTAATATTATATTTTATTTATTATTAATTGTTATTATATATATAACTATATTCTTAATTACTAGTCCTTCTAATTTTAGTATTAAAGGTACTATCTTAAACTATATAAGTTCTTAGAATAGTTTTCCTTTAATTATACTTAATTATTAAGAGTATTTCTTTATTATATATTTTATTCTTTATATTTCTATAAACTTCTTTAATATAAAGTTCTTTGTAGCTCTACTATTAATTATTAATTATACCTCTCTTCTTTAGTATATACCTATTTTTATAATATATAGGCCTCTTATACCTTCTAGCTTTTCTTACTTTAGCGTCTTTATAAATTATCTATCTTTCTAGAGCTATAGCTTTACTTTAAGTTTATATTCTTTATATTTTAGATATTTATTATATTTATATTTATACTATAGTCCTCTTTAAACATATATCTTAGATAGTTTTAGACTAGGTTTTACTACTACGTATCTATCTTCTAGGATTATTTTTTATCCTTAGATATCTTCTACTATAATTACTCTTATATAGTTATAGCCTCTTCTTCTTATAAGCTATATATTATTATTTGCTTTAGAGTTTCTATGTGTAATATAATTCTTATCTAGGTATAATATCTATAATACTTTAAAATATACTAGATATTTTAAGTCTATTATTTTATTATCTCCCTCTTAGTACTTGTCTTTACTAAGTATATTTGTAGTTAGGATATAGTATACTACTAGTACTCTTAGTATATAGGCTTTGTTAATCTATTACGTCTTTCTTGTAAGGTATTACTATTTTCTAGGGATAAGTATTCTTCTTACTATAACTATATATTACTTTATCTATTCTTAAAATAGTATAAACTTAGTTTCTTTAGGATTACATTCTTTCTACTCTTTATACACTTCCTCTATACTTATAACTATTAAGTATATTTAAATAAATCTCTATTCTTTGTTTTGTTCCTTTATATCTATTATTATATAGCTATTATAGCTATATAATATTAGCTAGGTATACTCTATACTTTTTAGACTAACTTATTTCTCTCTTCTTTATAGTTCTTTAGAGGTAGTTGTTATAGTCTCTCTATCTAGTGCTAGTTCTTTAGCCTAGATTAATAGTACTAGGGGCTTTTCTCCTTCTAGATTTTCTACTAGTAAGTCTATTACTTAGGTAGTTTCTTCTAGCTAAGCTTTTATTCTACTTCCTTTTATTATAGCTACTCTATATCTCTATTTCTATAGGAACTATACTACTCCCTATTTACTAGAAAGATATATATAATATTTGTTATTATAATAAAAGGTCTAGTAGAGTATCGCGTATTATACTTCTTTACTCTTAGCTACTTTCTCTTAAGGTTTAGCTTATACTTATAGTACTTCCTTCTTCTTCTTAGTTATTTTTAACTAAGTTTCTTTCTTTAGGTTTTTACTTCTATAGTCTTTTATAAAGTATCTTAGTTTCCTATATTTATAATATACTATATCCTTCTTCTTTTATAATTAGTAGTCTTTTACGTAGTAGCCTTTTTTACTATAGTTAAAGTACGTAAAGTCTTTATTCTTCTTTTTCTTCTTGTCCTTATTAGTGTTAAAGACTATTAGGTCTTTCTTGTTGTAGTTCTAGGTATAACCTCTATATTTGTTTTTCTTCTATTCTTAAAGATTATTATTAATTTATATTACCTATTACTTTAGAGCTTCTAGTGTCCTTAGTTTCTCTATATATATTATCTTATACTAGATTTTAGAGTTTAGTCCTTGTTTAAATTATAATATTAAGGCTAACTTATTCTATTCTATATTTTACAATAGTTATTTAAACTATAATACGTACTTAGAGATACTCTAATTTTGTATAAGCTTTTCTAGTTACTCTTTAGCTTGTCTAGTAACGTCTATATCTCTAAACGCTACTCTTATTTGTTTAGTAAAGTGTTTATAACTTCTAAAAATAGCTCTAGTCTTGTCTTTCTAAGTTATTAGTAAATATATTGTGTAATCTATCTAGTAAGGTTTGTACTATCTTATTGCGTCTTCTTTAAGGTGTAATCTAATATATATTACCTTTTTTTCTTCT
Organism: Ophiosphaerella korrae; assembly: GCA_028456385.1. Lineage (NCBI taxonomy): Eukaryota > Fungi > Ascomycota > Dothideomycetes > Pleosporales > Phaeosphaeriaceae > Ophiosphaerella > Ophiosphaerella korrae. The sequence continues at coordinate 6,480 of JALNQF010000688.1, read as the reverse complement.
ATATTAAAGTATAGTACTTATATATCTATTTAGAGTTACGCCAATATAATAAAAGGTCTTAGTTTTTCCCTTATTCTATTAAACTTCTTAAAGATAGGTATTTTAGGTAGTTTCTTTATTACGCTTATCTCTAATCTTTAGGTAATTAGTTCTATCTAGTTCTATCCTTAGATAATAGCCTTAATTTATACTTTGTTTTGTTTTACGTAATCGTATAGTTCCTTGTTCTACGTCTCTAAGGCGTTAATTACTATTTTTATATCTTCTTTATTATTAATTAGTTAGTTAAGACAACCTTTAATTGTTTCCTATATAGTACTATATAATTCTAGACTACTTCTAGGGGCTTTACCTAATTATTGTATTAAACTTTCTACTATCGTATTAGCTAGACTATATATTACTTATACTTTACTTCTTGTAATAACTAAATTAGCAAGGTATTATAAGCTACCTATTATTAACTATAGGTACCTAAAAAAGAGGTTAGTAGATTATAAAGTAATAGTAAAAGCTTATAAAGTAATCTATAATAACTATAAACAATAGAAGATATTTTATAACTATCTTGTATTAGCGTTCTATAGTTAAGGAATTAAATTACTAATACTATCCTAATAATACGCATCCTACTAACTATATACTTATCGTAATCTATAATATATAGTTACTAAGACTAGTAGATTATAGATTATCTTAATCTATAATCTATTAACGCTAAGAGTCTATAGATTATAGATTACCCTAGGTGTCCTAATTATATATAGTCTCCTAATCGAGATTATTACCTCGCTCGTCCTATAACTTGTTAGCATTTAAATTAGGACTAATTAGTTCTATCTCGATTTCTTTTATTACACCTATAACAAATACGTAAGTAGTAAAAGGCGTATATTACGTTAAATTTAGAGAATATCTTTACTTTATTTAAGTAGGCTAGTGTTTCTCTAAAGAATAGAATAAGGTACTAGTCTTTAATAGTAGATTTATTTAGCTTGTAGTAGTCTACGTAGACTTATAAGCTACTATCTAGTTTAGCTATAATTAGTAAGTTATTCCTAGCTAGAGAGCTATATTTACTAATAAAGCCCTTACCTTCTATTTCTTAGATATATTTCTAGATTACTTTATCTTATTTTCTAGTAAAAAAGTAAGGTTTAGCGTCTAGGATTTTTGCGCTAGGTTTAAAGGTAATTTCTAGGTTATATAGCTTATAAGTGAAAAGTTTCTTAGTAGCTTTCTTATTAAAATAGAGTATTAGGTCTTAATATAGTTAGAGTAGTTCTATTAATAGAATATCTTTAAGCTTTATTATAGGTAGTAGTTTATAAAATTACGTATAATCTACTTTTCTAGCTACTTTATAGTAGTATACTAGTAGTAGTATTCTATCTAAAGTAAGTACTATAAGCGTATATTTACTTCTTCTAGTAAAGGCCTTAATTATATAATAACTAATAGTTTAAATATCTATTAATAAGTTCTATTTATACCTATTAGAGTACTTACTTAAGGGCCCTATAAGAGTAGATAATAGTTTAAGCGCTAGCTTCTTTAAAGCTATAGTAGAGTAATATCTAGGTATACTATAGTATACTACTAAGGGGATTTTATTAGTTATCTAGTAGTACTATTAGTAGTAAGTATTAGAGAATAATAATATATTATAAGTTAGAGCTCTACTCTATATAATTTAAGTAAGCCTATAGTAGTAAGTAAGCTATATAAGCTATTCGAGTTACTCTACTATATATAAGTAGCTTAGCTTAGATAGCTCTTTAATTAAGAATTATCTCTTACTTATTTCTAAGCTTGTATCTTATAATAGTTATAAGCCTAGCGCTAAAAATTACTTAATAGTTTTATCTTATATACTATAGTAAGAGATCGCGAGCTTAGTATACTCTTATCCTATCTTATCTTATCTTATCTATTACTTAAACGCTTATAATATCTTATAGTAAAATTACTCTACTTAATAAAAGTACTACCTTACTTAATAAGTACTTATAATAGCTAGTATAGTTTATATAACTCTATTATAATACTCTTAAGCTAGGTATCTAGTAGCTAGTTAATCTAGAAGCTAATAACGTCCCTAATATCTACGCTAACAAACTAGTTTAACTTAAACTAAAGAGCCTAGTAATAGTAGAAGAGGTAGCTACCTATAAGCTTATAATAGAGAAATACTAGGCTATAAAAGATACCTAGGTATCGCAAATAGTACGCCTTAGAGCTCTAAGTACTTAAGTAAATACTATAGTTAATCTAAGCTATCTAGTAATAGCTAAAATAACTCTACTTGTAAATAATAAAGCTACGTTATAAGAGCTTATCTAAATACTAAAGAGCTTACTAGCTTTATTTAATACTAGCGCTAGTAATCTTATCTAAGCTTAATACTAAGCCTATCTATAGAAGGCTTACTAAAGACGCTAATTATAAGAGCTCTAGTATAATAAGTAGCTACGTCTATATTAGCGTGTAATCGCGTATAATATTATAGAGGTAATAGGCGAGCTCGTAGTATAAGATTTCCTAGAAGCGTTAACACTAAAGCTAGCTCTAGACTAGGCTTAGATAATAAGCTAATTAGTAATCTAGAGCTTAGTCCTTAGCTTAAAGGTACTTATACTAAGGCAAATTAGTAGTATCTACTTAGCTCTATTATAGAAGTATAAGCTCTAAACTACTAATTAAGAAGCTAGCGTATTTATAACGTTTAAAGGATCTAAGCTATAAGTATTAAGCTCTAACTTAAAATATAACTACTTATATAGCTAAGCTTACTACTAGAAGCTATAAGATTATAGATAGATATAAGTAGCGCTTATAGGTAGTCTATTTAAAATAGATAATAATAGAAAGGTAAAAATATAAGCTTGTTTAGATAAGCTACGCTTTATAGTAGTTAAAACCCTAGTAACTTAAAAGTAAGCTAGTCCCTCTTAGGAACTAGTTAAAGCTAGCTTAGAGTTAGTTAAATTAAAGGCTCTAGCCTATCTAGGCTAGCTAAACGTAGTACTTATTAACCTAAGTATATTTATTAACCTAGGCACGCTTATTAACTTAGGTAAACTTATTAAGCTTACTCCTAGAGCCTACTTAACGCTAGATTTTAACACTTACTTACTCTCTAAGAGTACTATACTTAATAATAGAGCTACTCTCTACTTAGTTAACTTAATAAGTTTTATAGAACTAAGCTCCTTTATAAAAGTAAAAGGTATAAGCTACGTAGAAGTAAGTATATAAGTATTTCTAATACTTAGTAAAGGTACTTAAATCTTTAAGAATACTCTAAATAGTACTTATAGTAAGCGTATAGAGAATCTTATACTTTATAAAGTAGTAGTAGTTAAAGGATTTTATATTAATATAGTATCTAAAGCTTAATTATAGTAAGCTAGAGTATAGTATTAAGGTTTTAATACAACTCTAAGAATAAGAACGCTAGTAGAGAGTATTGTACTAGCGACGCTAATACGTAAATATAACCTTACTTTTATTAAATATAAGCCTATTACGTTTTATCTAACTATTATAAGCGTAACTTAAGGTAATTAAGTTAATTACTAGCTTAACTTATAGCGTATAACGCCTAGAAGTAACTTAGAAGAGCTCTAGTACGCTAGAGCTAGTTATCTTAGACTAGAAGTACTACAAGCGCTAGTAACAAGCGTAAGAAACGTGCGTATTAATAGGACAGCGCGCATTAAGTGTAAGTATTACTTAATAGCTTACGCTAAGTAAGTTATCTTAAGGTAGCCTAGAGAGAGAGCTCTACGCCTATACTAGTAAGTAGCGTAAGACCTATTTAATATACTTACTAGCTACTTTAGAGAAGTTTAGACTATACTACTTAAGTATAAGTATAGTAGTAAGCTCTATACCTACCTATTATAAGGTAAAACACTCTAAGAGATAATAAAAGTATTTAAAAGCTTTATAAAGCTACTACTAATACGCTATAAGCTTTATATATATATACTTTAGTAAGATAATAAAGTAGTAATACTCTTATAGAGAGGTAAGACGCGCTTCTAGATTTAAGCTAAACAAAAAGAGATTATAGTTAAGAGTACTCTAGTATATATATATAAGCTAAATAGAGGAGCTAAGAGAGCTAGTTAAGAAATAATAATAAAAGTAATTAAGATAAGGATAAGTACTAACCTACTAAAAAGGCTCTAGCTAGAGATAGTAGAGGTAGCTACGTAGCTATATAATATAAGCCTAAGCTATACTTATAATATATAAGCTCCTAATATAGTACTTAATAGCTAGTTTAGATAGTACTTTAGATACTATTAGCCTAAGTAAGTAAGAGCTACTATAGTAGACCTTTAGCTAGATTAGAGTAGAGTATACACTTATAGCTACTACGTATATCTACTTAACAAAGAGTAAGTAGCTAGGCGTAATAAGAGAGGCTTTAAAATAAGCCCTTAGAGCTATATTAGATATCTAGTAGGATATAGAGTATCTAATATATATAGGATATAGGTTCTAGAATTAGATTAGGTAATTATAACGCGCAACGTAACGTTTAATAAGTAGCTCTTTTATAATAAGAGGAGTAAAGCTTATTAAGAGCTCCTAAAGCTAGAGATTTAAAAACTTATTAACGTGTTATATAAAGACGTAGCGCGCAATATAAAAGAAACCTAAGATAATATATATAACTAGCTCTATAAAGTAGCTTAAATCCTAGAAAGTAACTAGTAAGGCGAGCACCTAGAGTAAAATCTAGGGGGTAGAGCTCTACGTAATACTAAAAGCTAGGCTAGCTAGCTAGCTATCTTAGTAGAATAAGGAGTAGACCCTATATAAGTAGTAAGCTTAGCTAGTAAACTATATAGAATCTATATAGAGTAACTTAAGCTTAGTAGCTTTTAAACTCTAAAGTAAATACCTAAACCTAGAGGAGTTTAGTATATAGGTACTAATATTAATTATAGAAATTAATATAGTAAAGTATCTAAAAGCTCCTAGAAATTATAATTAACTAGAGAAGTAAGCGCTTTAGAGTAGCTAATAGATAAGAGTTTAACTTATTAAACAGCTACTTATTAAACTACCTCTCTTTAAGTAGCTATAGCTTCTATAGCTCTAAATAAAGTAGATACTATTCTTTATTAAGTAGCTACATCTTATATAGCTCTAAATAATATAGTTAGAGCTTATTAGTAATATACACGCTAGTAATAGCTAGCACTAATACAATTAAGCGAAAGACTCTAAAATAATAAGCTAGATAATAGCGCTAAAAGCTTAAGCGCTTACTTATTATTATATAAACCTAAGTAGAGTAAATAAAGTAGTATACTAGATAAGCTACTCTTATAAGTACTAATAGACTATAACCTAAATATAGAGCTTACTATAGTAAACGCTATAATTATAGTAACTACTTAGCTTAAGCTATAGCTATAGCTACAAGCTTATCTATATTAAGATAAGCTACTACTACTACTATAGAATTAGAAGTACTTATATACATACCTATATAGGCAGCTCTTTAAACAAGTAGCTTAGAAAGAGATTAATACGCTACTAGTAGCTAGTACCTAGGAGGAGATAGAGCGCTTATAATCGAGTAATTAGCTACTACCTCTAAAGTAGGTTTTTATATACAAACTTAACTAAGATAGCTACTTTCTTAAGTATAAAGCTTAGATTATAGTACGTAGAGACCTCTAAATAATTAATTTAATATAATTAACTTACGCTACTATATTAGTAGCGCGCTTGTTTTAAACTACAATAGCGATTATAGCTAAGTTCGACCTAGAAGTAGCTTAGTATAACGTTATTAGAGCTTTCCTCTACGTATATAGAGATTATTAACTAGTAGTTATCTATAAGCTCCTAGATAGGTTTAAAGTAGCTAGTAAGTACGTTAAGCTTAATTAAGCGCTATATAGCCTTAAAGACTCGCTACTCCTCTAGTATAAAGAGCTCTTAAGAACGCTTAAATAAGCTAGTCTTATAGTCTTAAAAGAAGAGCTATACTTATTCTATAATAAGGAGCGTAAAATACTCCTTCTCTTCTATATTAATAATATATTAGTAATATATTATAAAATCTACTAATTAGAAGCTTACTAAATTATTAAAAGAATTAAACGAGCGTACAATATAGAAGATAAAGGCCTAGTAAGCTAGTTCCTAGGTATACGAGTAATATAAAGTTAGCTAGATAAGACTATTATACTTGTCTACAATAAGTATATTAATAAGATAGTAAAAAAGTTTAATCTTATAAGCTCTATAAGCTTTCTAATAACTCTATTACTAGTAGAAGAGCTATAGCTAAGTAAAGGAGAGGCCTTAAAGTGTAAAATTAAGGACTACTAAGAGTAAGTAAGATCTATCTTGTATATAGTAATAATAGTGTAACTAGACGTTATATTTATAGCTACTAAGCTCTCTTAATATCTTATAAATCTAAGCTAAAAGTATCTTAAAGTAGTA
>JALNQF010000687.1:0-16716 GCA_028456385.1 Ophiosphaerella korrae | reverse complement strand
TAATAAGATAAGATAAAAACTAAAAAAAGCTTAGAAATAAAGTATTTTATATATTAATTAAAAATAAAAAATAGTACTTTAGCTAAAAGAAAGAGATAAAGTATATTATTATATAAAGAATCTATAAATAGAGTAACTTAGTAAGAAACTAGACTATATTAAGGTTAGACTATTTTTAGTTAAAGAAGATAATAAGCTAGTAATAAAAATACTAGAACTACTTAAAGATACTAAAGTATACCCTAAGTTCTATATAAGCTTACTAGAGCTAGCTAAAGTAAAAATACTAGTAAAATAATAATTCTAATATTAGAAAGAGGAAGATAATAAGTTTAAAGTTAAAGACTTATAGGGATATTAAGAAATAGGACGTAATACCTTCTAAAGTATATAGTTTCTCTAAGAGTAGCTAGTAAAATAGAAAGGCTACTTAGTAAGTAAAAATATATAAGAACTTAAAGCTAACCTATAGAATTATTAGTAGATACTTAAAAAAGTAAAAAATAAGTACTATATACTAAGATATATAGAATATATAAAGCTATAGCTAGAATATAATAGATATATTAGTAGTAAAAAGTTTAATAATAAACTTAACTATATAGAGTTTATAAAGCACTTCTAGTTATAATAAACTTATTTAATAAGCTAATAGTAGACTAGATAGTAAAAAAAGAAGTAATATTAATAGTAGTAGTAGAATAGTTAAGAACTTATACTAAGACCTTATTACCTTCTTACTCTAACTCTAATACTAAGTACAAGGCCTTATAATAAGTACGCTCTTTAGTATATTTTAATATTTTCTTATTATATAGTAAATAGGTAATAATAATAGTAAGAAGTTTTTTATTATTATTAACTTTATTATAAAACTTTTTATAAGTTTAATTAAAAGACTTCTAAGTTATACTAATATAAAGACACTTTATATAAGTATACTTAATATACTTTAGAGTAGAATCTAGTATAATAAAATAAGAAATACCTAAAAGAGAATAATATAGATAAAGTATTTTAAAAATATAGTTTATAGTAAAGATTTCTAATAAGAAATAAAGTTTATAAAACTATAAAAGAAATAATATTATAGTAAGATAGTTTTTAACTAGAAGGTAAAGTAAACTACTTATAAGCTAGACCTAGCTAATAGAAGCCTAGGCCTAAAGATAAACTTAGTATAAGAAAAGAAGATAGTATTATAATACTAAGTAGTAGGTAAGCTATTATATTATACGTAATTAGGCTAGGTAATATAGCGTAGTAGAATACGTAACTATTTAGTAGTAAACACTCTAGAGTAAACGCTCTAGAGTAAACGCTTTAAAATAAGTACTCTAGAGTAAATACTCTAGAGTAAGTACTTAGAAATAAATACTAGATAGTAAGTATATAAGAACGTAATAGACCTTTATAAACTATTATATTTAATTTTTTCTTTATACTCTTATCTTAATAAAGTATTATAACTAATACTATAATTAAATTCTTATCTATCTATTAATACTTATATACCTTATAATACTCTAATAAAAGCTAACTATTAATTAAGTTAAGTAACTAACTTATTTATTAACTTCGCCTATCTTATAAAAGCTTACTTACCTTTATTACCTTTACTTAGTTCTAAAAACTTAATACTTTACTTTCTCTTATACTATATATAAATACTTTTAGGTTTAATTTTATTAGTATAGAGTAAAAGTAGTAAAAAAGAGTTTATAGTTAATACGTTTTATATATAGAAGTTATATAAGTCTTAATTTTATACTAAAATTAGTAAAAACTTTAGCTTTATACTTTATAATTAATAATTTCGACTCTAAAAATAGTTAACCTCTTTAACCCTAACTACTACTACTACTACTTAATAGGTATTATTAGTTAATTAGAGCTTCTTTTAAGCTCTAGGAATTTACTCTTTAAAAGGAAAGAAATATATAAGAGAGTTATTTCTTATATCTCTTATTTTTATACTAATATTAGTAAGTTATAACTTACTAATATTATAAACTTACTAATATTACAAACTTACTAATATTTAACTATATTTCTACTTTTAGTTAGTACTTAGTAAGCTACTAGGTATATATACCTAGTACTTACTTAGATAGCTTTATCTACTATTTACTCTTTTTAGTTAATTATTAATACTACTTTATTAAGTTATTTTATATAAAGTTTACCTTATATATTTAAACCTTAATATATATTCTAGAATACTTTTATACTACTTAAGTCTTTTAAGTTTTTTTTTAGCTTATTATATAATATTAGTATTACTAAATACTACTTTTATTTATTCTATAAAGTATTTATAACTTTTAAAAATAGCTACTATTTTATCTTTTTATATACTTAGAGCTTTTAAAGTATTATTTATCTAATAAGGTTTAAACTATCTTATTATATCTTCTTTAAAGTATAGTCTAATATATACTACTTTCTTTTCTTTTATATTAAAATAAGTTACTTATATATCTATTTAGAGTTATACTAAAGCTAAGAAAAGTTTTAGCTTTTCTTTTACTTTATTAAACTTTTTTAAAATAAGAATCTTAAGTAGTTTTTTTATTATACTTATCTTTAGTCTTTTAGTACTTTATTCTATCTAGTTCTATCTTATTATAATAGCTTTAATCTAAGCTTTATTTTAGTTAATATAGTCTTATAGTTCTTTATTCTATATTTCTAGAGTATTAATTATTAGTTATATATCTCCTTTTTTAGTAATTAGGTTATTTAGATATATCTTAACTACTACCTAGTTAGTTCTATCTAATTTATAGCTACTTAGAAGTACTTTACTTCTTTTTTTAGTTAAACTTTCTACTATTATATTAGCTTAGACTATATACTACTTACGCTTTACTTATTTTAATAACTAAATTAGTAAGGTATAATAAGGCTACCTATTATTAACTATAAGTAACTACTAAAGTTATTAGTAAATTAAGAAGTAATAATAAAAGCTTATATAGTAATTAGTAATAACTATAAATAATAGTTAATTTATATATATAATATTAAGTATTAGCGTTCTAGGTTAGGAATTAGATTACTAATACTTTTCTAATAGCGTATATCTTTACTAACTATATACTCTTACTAATCTATTTATTTAACTATATAGATTACTCTAATTTATTATATATATTTATAAATTACTCTATATCTTACGTATTTAGGTTATAGTCTACTTCCTAATTAAAGTTATTACTTTACTTATTTTATACTTTATTAGTACTTAAGTTTAAACTAATTAGTTCTATCTTAATTTCTCTTATTATACCTATAATATAATTACTTAACTAGAAGCTAATTACTAGATTAATTATAAATAGTATAAAAGTAAGTAATATTTAAGCTTAAGTTACTAAGCTTATATATACTATAAAAAGTATTAAAAGACTAGGTATAACTTATATATATATAAAAAAGATAAAGAAGCTACTACTTAATTTATTATATAAATATATACTATTTACTTTACTATATTATTATATTATAGATATAATAAAAGAAATTATAATAGAATTAATTAGTTTTAACTTAAGTACTAATAAAGTATATAATAAGTAAAGTAATAACCTAGATTAGAAAATAAACTATAACCTAGATATATAATAAATTAAAGTAATTTATAAATACGTATAATAGATTAGTATAAGTATATAGTTAGTAGTAATACGTATTATAAAGATAATATTAGTAATATAATCTTTAACCTAGAATACTAATACTTAATATTATATATATAAAATAACTATTATTTATAGTTATTACTAATTACTATATAAGCTTTTATTATTACTTTCTAATTTACTAATAACTTTAGTAGTTACTTATAGTTAATAATAAGTAACTTTATTATACTTTACTAATTTAGTTATTAGAAGAAGTAAAGTATAAGTAGTATATAGTCTAATCTAATATAATAGTAGAAAGTTTAACTAAAAAAAGAAGTAAAGTACTTCTAAGTAGTTATAAGTTAAATAAAACTAACTAGGTAGTAGTTAAAATATACTTAAATAACCTAATAGCTAAAAAAGAAAATATATAACTAATAATTAATACTCTAGAAATATAGAATAAAGAACTATAAGATTATATTAACTAAAATAAAGCCTAGATTAAGGCTATTATAGTAGAATAGAACTAGATAGAATAAATTACTAAAAGACTTGAAATAAGTATAATAAAGAAACTACTTAAGATACTTATTTTAAAAAAGTTTAATAAAAAAAAAAATATCTAAAACTCTTTTTAGCTTTTATATAACTTTAAATAGATATATAAGTAACTTACTTTAATATAAAAGAAAAGAAAGTAGTATATATTAGACTAAACTTTAAAGAAAATATAATAAGATAGTTTAAACCTTATTAGATAGATTATACTCTAAAAGCTCTAAGTATAAAAAAATAATAATAGCTATCTTTAGAAGTTATAAATACTTTATATAATAAATAAAAGTAGTATTTAGTAATACTAATATTATAATAGGTATACTAGGGTTAACTTCTTAATAACTTTTAAGTTATTAGTAGATTACAAGGTAATAATAAAAGCTTATATTATAGTTAGTAATAACTATAAATAATAGTTAATTTATATATATAATAATAAGTATTAGTATTCTAGGTTAGAGATTAGATTACTAATACTATTCTAATAATATATATTACTACTAACTATATACTTATACTAATCTATTTATATAACACTATAGATTACTACTAATCTATTAGTATATAACTATAGATTACCTTAATCTATTTATACGTTATTATAGATTACTTTAATCTATTTATATATAATTATAGATTACTATTACGTATCCTAGTTATAAGTAGTCTCCTTATTAAAGTTATTACCTTACTCGTTTTATACTTTATTAGCACCTAAGTTAAAACTAATTAGTTCTATCTTAATTTCTCTTGTTACGCCTATAATACTATCTTCCCCTCTAGGTAGGTACTAGTTTATCTATCCTAGAGCTAAAGTTATTAACCTAGTTTCTTTATTAATATAGAGTTCTTTATCTTCTTTTATACCTACTAAATCTACTCTTTATTATCTTTAATTAGTAGACTATATATTACGCTATAGTATTACTATATTTCTTTATTCTTATTATAAATCTTTAAATCCTCTTATAGAGTATATTTCTTTAAAATATAGTAAGGCTTATAAAGTATATATTTATACTAATACTTATACGTTTTATAATTTTTCTAGCGTGTCTCTTATAAAGTATAGGTTAATAATACTTATTTACGTATCTATACTTATTTATAATAGAGAGAGCTATTAACTATACTTAAGATAAACTATCTAAATAGATTACTAAAGCTAAAAAAGAACGTAATTAGATTCTAAGTATATAGGTAGAAAATTATACTTATCTAGTTTATCTCTATAAAATAAAAGCTTTAAATAATAATAAGTCTATTACGTAAGCTACTCTTATAAAGTCTAAGCTTAATTTTAAAGCTATAGTAGGAGCTACTCCTAATATATTAGGTATTCTTATTACTTCTCTATCTAGTAGTAGTAACGTTAATTTTCTTAGTTTACTATAAGGCGCTCTAGAGAGTTTTAACTTTAAAACTCCTCTAGTTTCTTAAAGTAGTTAAGGTTATCTTCTAGTTCCTATATATCTTCCTATAGTTATCTTTTTTTATCTATTTCTATCTATTTTACTAAGTAGTAGTTCCTACTATTATAGAACTAGTATACTAAGATTTCTTTAACTTCTTATTCTTTTTATTCTTTATATATATCTACTTTGTACACTAGTAGTTTTACCTCTTATAGTACTATTTTACGTAGTACTACGTAAAAAGTTAGGTATATCTTGATTTTACTTAGTAGCTTTAGTTTAAATATAACTAGTATAACTTTCTTCTTTACTTTATATAGTCTTATTTTAACGTAATCTAGTTTAGAACTTAGTTATTTACTCTTAATATTTTTTTATACTAACTATACTTTTTCTTTCTCTTTAAATTAGAGTCTCTCTTTATACTTTTTATTATAGTATCTTACTATTTAATTATATAGGAATTCTACGTTCTATCTTAGTTAATTATATATATCTTTAAGTCTATTAGTAAGGTTTTCTCTTCTTAGAGACTAAGATATCTAAGTTCTTAATATTTAGTATATATTAGGGTTAAATCTATAGTTTATAAAGAAAAGTAATACTCTTATTACTATATTTTTTACGCTATTATATACTAACTATACTATAGGTAGTAGTTATACCTAGTTATTCTAGTTATAGTTAAGGTAGTATCTTAAGTACTATTCTACTATCTAATTTATTCGCTCTAATTATCTATCTATTTATAGGTAATATATAGTAGATATTACGTATTATATTCCTAATTATACTATTATTATTTCCTATAGTTTTAATATAAATCTTATATCTCTATTTATAATAATCTTATTTAGTAGTCTATATTAGCTAATTATAGTTCCTAGAACCTAGTATATAGTAACTTCTATTCTACTTTACTCTTTATATAGTCTAAAGTATAAATACTTTATAAGTTTATTTACTATTATTAGAATTCTATTATACTTAACTTCTAATATTAGATCTTTTAACTTTAGTAGCTTTATAATAAAGTCTATTATAATAACTTCTTATAGTTATTTTAGTACTTCTACTAGTTATAGTATTCTATATAGTACGTATCTATTATACTTATTTCTTTAGTATTCTATATAATCTTATAGTACTTCTATTACTAGTTATCTTACTTTTAGAATATAATAGTTTTATAGTAGTCTATCTAATATTTTATTAATACTTTAATATCTATATACTAGTAACTTATAAAATTATTATATAAATTCTCTCTATATTTTATTTAGTATATAAGTTCTTTTATATACTCTTATAATTCTTTCTTAAATCTTAAGCTTTTTTATTTCTTTAGAGGCTTTTTCTATTTCCTTTTAGATTTATTTATCTAGCTTGCTACCTTTTCTTTTAAGTGTTGCAGCTATTTTAGGTATATTTATAACTAAGTATCCTTCTTTATTCTTAACTAGTACTATACTAGTAGTACTTACTTTTTCTTATAAGTTTAATCTCCTACTAAGGGCGTCTATAATTTAGTTATCTTTCCCTTTTATATATATAATTTCTAAGTTAAATATTAATAGGAATTCCTACTATCTTATATAGTATTATAATAGATCCTTATTTATTATAAATCCTATAAGATTCTTATAGTCTATATAGATATTTATTCTATATTTTACTCTTTATAGATATACTCTCTATTATTTAAATACTTTATAAATTACTAGTATCTCTTTATTATAAATAGAGTAGCTAAGCTCTACTAGCTTTATCTTCTTAGAGAAGTATTTAACTAAATATTCTTTTTTAGTCTTTAGGTCTTTTTATATTAGTACTATTCTATAAACTAAGTTAGATACGTCTATTTTTACTATTACTAGTAAGTCTAAGTTATATATTCTAATAACTAGATTTTTTATAAACTTTCTTTTAATCTTATTAAATACTTTATTATATTCTTTTATTTATTAGAATAGTATATTTTTTTTATAAGCTTTATTATAGGTTTTATATCTTTAGACTATCTTACTATTAACTTTTTATAGAAGTTTACTAACTTATAAAATTATTATACTTCTTTTAGGTTTTTTAGTATTAGCTATTTATTAATTAACTTAATTTTTTCTAGGTTAGTCTTAATCTTTCTTAGTTCTATAATAAATCTAAAGAAGTCTATCTCTTTTATATAGAATTTATACTTTCTTATTTTAAAGAATAGTTTACTTTCTACTAGTTTTTTTAGTACCTTATATATATATTATATATATTCTTCTTCTATTTCTAAGAATATAAGGATATTATCTAGGTATATAAATATAAATTTGTCTAGGTACTCTCTTAGTACTATATTAATTCTTTCTTAAAAGGCTACTAGTATATTTATTAAGCTAAAAGGTATAACTAAGTATTTATATAGTCTATATTATATTCTAAATACTATTTTCTATTTATTACCTTTCTTAATTCTAATCTAGTAGTAAGTATTTTAGATATCTTGTTTTATAAAGATCTTTACTTTTTATAGTCTATTTTATATTTTATCTATTTATAGTAAACGGTATTAGTTCTTATTTATTATTACGTTAGTTTTTTTAAAATCTATACAAAGTCTTTTATTATCTATCCTTTTTTTATCTATAAATATAAGTTTATATACTACTAAGGACTTAGATTCTTATATCTATCCTTTTCTTATTACGTTTTTAATAAATACTTATTTAATCTTAGATTTTTTTTCTATTTTTCTATAAACTAGGCTCTATCCTACGTCTTTATCTTCTTTTAGGTCTATTACTATATCCTATAGCTAATATTCTAGAAAGTAGTCTTTAGGCTCTATAAGCTATTTCTCTTATTTTTTATATTCTTTAGAGAATTTTCCTTTATAAGTACTTATATTAGCTTTTAATATATCTACTTTATAGTAGTTAATTTTTCTTATTCTCTAATTAATATATAGGTTAGTTAATTATAACTATAGTATTCTTAGAATTATATCTTATTTATTATTAATTATTATTATATCTATAACTATATTCTTAATTAATATCTCTTTTAGTTTTAATGTAGAGAAAACTATTTTAAACCTAATAGGTTACTAGAATAGTTTTCCTTTAATTATACTTAATTATTAAAGGTATTTCTTTATTATATCTTATTTTCCTTATATTTCTATAAACTTCTTTAATATAAAGTTCTTTATAGCTCTACTATTAATTATTAATTATACTTTCTTTCTTTAGTATATACTTATTTTTATAATATATAACCCTCTTATACCTTCTATCTATTCTTACTTAGGTAATTTTATAAATTATCTATCCTTCTAAGGCTATAGCCTTACTTTAAGTTTATATTCTTTATATTTTAAATATTTATTATATATATATTTATACTATAGTCCTCTTTAGACGTATTTCTTAGATAGTTTTAGTCTTAGCTTTACTACTAAGTATCTTTCTTCTAGTATTATTTTTTATCTTTAGATATCTTCTACTAAGATTATTCTCTTATAATTATATTCTCTTCTTTTTATAAGCTATATACTATTATTTACTTTAGTATTCCTATATATAATATAATTCTTATCTAAGTATAATATCTATAATACTTTAAAATATACTAGATGTTTTAGATCTATTATTTTGTTGTCTCCTTCCTAGTATTTATCTTTTCTAGGTATATCTATTATTAAGATATAGTATACTACTAGTACTCTTAGTATATAGGCTTTATTAATCTATTATATCTTTTTTATAAAGAACTACTATTCTTTTTATATAAGTATTCTTCTTACTATAACTATATATTACTTTATCTATTCTTAAAATAGTATAAACTTAGTTTCTTTAAAGTTATATTCTTTTTAGTCTTTATATACTTTTTCTATACTTATAACTATTAAGTATTTCTAAATAAACTTCTACACTTTATTTTATTCTTTATATCTATTATTATATAGCTATTATAGCTATATATATCTAGTTAGGTATACTTTATACTTCTTATACTAACTTACTTCTTACTTTCTTATAGTCCTTTTAAAGAAGCTATAGTAGTCTCTTTATTTAGTACTAGTTCTTTAGCCTAGATTAATAGTATCTAAAGTTCTTCTCTTTCTAAGTCTTCTATTAGTAAGTCTATTATATACACTATTTCTTTAAGCTATACTTTTATTCTTTCTTTTATTACTACTACTCTATTTTTCTATAAGAAATATCTTACTCTTTACTTACTAGAAAAATATATATAGTAGTTATCTTTATAATAAAAAGTCTAATAGAGTATTATATACTATATTTCTTTACTTCTAGCTACTTTCTCTTAAGGTTTAGCTTATACTTATAGTACTTCTTTTTTTATTTTAGTTATTTTTAACTATATTTCTTTATCTTTTTTATAGTCTTTACTTTTATAGTCTTTTATAAAGTATCTTAGTTTTTTATATTTATAATATACTATATTTTTTTTCTTTTATAATTAGTAATCTTTTATATAGTAGTTTTTCTTACTATAGTAAAAGTATATAAAGTCTTTATTCTTCTTTTTATTTTTATTTTTATTAGTGTTAAAGATTATAAGGTCTCTAATATCCTAGTTTCTAAGTTAGCTACTATACTTATTCTTTATTTTTTCTTAAAGATTATTATTAATTTATATTACTTATTATTTTAGAGCTTTTAGTATCCTAGGTTTTTCTATATAAATAATTTTATATTATATTTTCTTATTTAATCTTTACTTAAATTATAATATTAAAGCTAATTTATTTTATTCTATATTTTATAATTATTATTTAAACTATAATATATACTTAGAGATACTCTTTTATTATATAAGTCTTTTAAGTTTTTTTTTAGCTTATTAGGTAATATCTATATCCTTAAATACTACTCTTATTTATCTAGTAAAGTATTTATAACTTCTAAAGATAGCTCTAGTTTTATCTTTCTATATTATTAGAGTGTATATTATATAATCTATGTAGTAAGGTTTAAACTATCTTATTATACCTTCTTTAAGATATATTCTAATATATATTACCTTCTTTTCTTCTATATTAAAGTATAGTACTTATATATCTATCTAGAGTTATACTAATACTATAAAGAGTTTTAGTTTTTCTCTTATTCTATTAAACTTTTTAAAGATAAGTATCTTAGGTAGTTTCTTTATTATACTTATCTCTAGTCTTTATATTATTAGTTCTATCTAGTTCTATCCTTTAATAATAGCTTTAATTTATACTTTATTTTACTTTAAGTAATCTTATAGCTTTTTATTCTATATCTCTAAAGTGTTAATTACTATCTTTATATTTTCTTTCTCTAAGATTAGGTTATTAATACAATCTTTAATTATTTCCTATACTATACTATCTAATTTATAACTACTTCTAGGTGCCTTAGCTATTTATTTAGTTAAACTTTTTACTATTATATTAGCTAGACTATACACTACTTACGCTTTACTAGGCTAAGTAACTAGCGCGTGCTAGCTCTGTCGGCTAGTATATTCTACTGTATACAACTTAGTATAACCCTAAGCAAGTTCGAAGAACTTTAAGTAATAATAACTAGTATATATATTGTATACTACTACAATAGCTTAACTAGCTATTAGCTCCTTTTTATTAGGATTAGCTTAGTAGTATACTATCCTTATAATATATTACTACTAACTATATACTTATACTAATCTATTTATACAATACTATAAATTACTACTAATCTATTAGTATATAACTATAGATTACCTTAATCTATTTATACGTTATTGTAAATTACTTTAATCTATTTATACGTAATTATAAATTACTATTACGTATCCTAGTTATAAGTAGTCTCCTAATTAAAGTTATTACTTTACTTATTTTATACTTTATTAGTACCTAAGTTAAAACTAATTAGTTCTATCTTAATTTCTCTTATTACGCCTATAACAAATATTATATAATAAGCTAAAAAAAAACTTAAAAATCTTAAGTAGTATAAAAGTATTCTAGAATATATATTAATATTTAAATAAAAACTAAGTAAAGTAATCTAATATAAATTAATTTAGATAAAAAAACTAAGAATACTATAAGCTTTAAAAGAGTAAGTAACCTAAGTAGATAATAATCTATAAGAATAGAAAAGAAATAAGTATAAAAAATAATCTAATAACTATAATAGAAAGGACTTTGTAATCTTTAATACTAATAAAAAAAATAAAAAATAAAATAAAACCTTTATATACTTTAATTCTTGTAAAAAAAGCTACTATATAAAAAATTACTAGTTAATATAGAAAAAAAATATTATATATTATAAATATAAGAAACTAGGATACTTTATAAAAAATTATAGAAGTAAGAATTTTAAAAAAGATAAAAAAACTTAGTTAAAAATAACTAAAAATAAAAAAGAAATATTAAAAGTATAAGCTAAACTTTAAAAGATAGTAGTAAAAAATAAAAAATAGTAGTATATAATACTTTATTAAACCTTTTATTATAATAATAACTACTATATATACTTTTTTAGTAAATAGAAAGTAAAATAGTTTTTATAGAAAAATAAAGTAGTAGTAATAAAAAAAAGAATAAAAGTATAGCTAGAAAAAATAGTATATATAATAGACTTACTAATAGAAAACTTAAAAGGAGAAAAGCTCTAAACCCTATTAATTTAAGCTAAAAGACTAGTACTAGATAAAGAAACTACTATAGCTTTTTCTAAAAAACTATAAAGAAATAAAAGATAAGTTAATATAAAAAGTATAGAGTATACCTAGTTAAATATATATAGCTATAATAGATATACTATAATAAATATAAAAGAATAAAATAAGTATTAGTAGTTTATTTAATAATACTTACTAGTTATAAGTTTTTAGAAAGTATATAAAGACTAAAAAAAATATAATTCTAAAGTAATAAAGTTTATAATATTCTAATAATAGATAAAGTATTATATAGTTATAGTAAGAAAAATACTTATATAGAGAAAATAGTAGTACTTTATAAAAAAGATATAATAGATTAATAAAGCTTATATACTATATATACTAGTAATATACTATATTTTCGTAACTATAAAACCTAAAATAGATATAAACTAAGTAAAAGATAATAAAAAAGTTAATCTAGAATATCTAGTATACTTTAAAATATTATAGATATTATACCTAAATATAAATTACTATATATATAAAGAACTTAATATATATAATTATATATAGCTAGTATAAAGAAAAAGATATAACTATATAAAAGTAATTATAATAAAAGATATCTAAAGTTAAAAAATAATTAAAATACTTAATAAAAAATATATAGTAATTAGACTAAAACTTAAACTAGTTAAAAAATATTATTAAAGATAACTATAGTATAAATATATATATAATAAATATTTAAAATATAAAAACTATAAATATAAAGTAAAGTAATATATAATAGGCTACTACGTTAACTACTAGTAGCTATTAGGGTGTTAGTAGATTAAGAGTTAATAGTAAAGTTCGTGTAAGTAATCTATAATAACTAATATTAATAGAAGATGTTTTGTAATTATCTTGTATTAGCGTTCTATAGTTAAAGGATTAAATTGCTAATACTATCCTAATAATACGTATTGTTACTAACTATATAGTAATAATATCTTAGTAGCTTTGTTACTTTGTATTTACTAAGATCGCGAATTTACAAATTTATTACATAATAGCTTTGTAACTTTGTATTTACTAAGATTGTAAATTTACGAATTTGTTATATATCTATATTGTAGTTAGCTTCCTAGTTAAACTTATTATCTTATAAGTTATTACCCTACTCCTCTTATACTTTGTTAGTAGCTAAGCGTAGACTAATTAGTTCTATCTTAGTTTCTCTTATTACTACTATAACACTATTTCTTCTTCTACGTAGTCTCTTATTTCTCTATACTAGCACTAAGGTTATTAACTCTATATCTTTGTTAATCCTTAGTTCTTTATTACTCTCTATACTATCCTAGTCCTAGCGTAATAAACTTCTCTTTGTAGCTTATATTATTTGTAATAGAGTTAAGATATTCTTTTATTATTATTATACTAAATTAGGTCTTTTTTACCTTATATCTTTAAATAATAGTAAATACTATAATAAGTATATCCTTGCTAATATTTAGTATAAATATATTTCTTCTATAGTTTTACTTATAGAGTATAAGTATTTAATTTCTATATAGTCTTTTTTTACTAAGTTATATAAGGTAAGCTATTAATAGAGCTTAAGTATAATTATTATTATAGCTTACTATAGCTAAAGCTAAGTATAAGTTAACTTTTTATAAGCTAGTAGAGCTTTATTCTTATATTAAGTATCTTTATAAGATAAAAGCTTATAATAACGCTAAGTTATCTAAATAGTCTTATACCTTAGAAGCTAAATTAGATTTAGACAATATAGTAGAAGCTACTCTAGCTCCTATTATATTAGGCGCTCCTATTACCTCTCTATATAGTAGTAGTATTATTAGTTTTCTTAACTTACTATAAAGTGTTCTAGAAGGTTTTAACTTTAGAACTCCTCTAGTTTCTTAAAGTAATTAAAGTTGTTTTCTAGTTCCTATATTTCTTTCTATAGTTATCTTTTTTTATTTATTTCTATCTATTTTACTAAGTAGTAGTTCCTACTATTATAGAACTAATATACTAGGATTTCTTTAACTTTTTATTCTTCTTATTCTCTATATATATCTACTTTATATACTAGTAGTTCTATATCTTGTAGTACTTTTTCTAGTAGTACTACGTAGAATATTAAATATATTCTTATTTTACTTAGTAGTCTTAATTTAAATATAACTAGTATAACTTCTTTCTTTATTTTATATAGTCTTATCTTAATATAATCTAGTTTTAAGCTTAATTATTTACTTTTAATATTTCTTTATAGTAACTATACTTTTTCTTTTTCTTTAAATTAAAGTCTCTTTATATATCTTTTATTATAATATTTTATTATATAATCTTATAGAAATTTTACGTCTTGTTTTAATTAGTTGTATATATTCTTAAGTCTATTAGTAAGGTTTTTTCTTCTTAAAGACTAAGATATTTTAATTCTTAGTATTTAGTATATATTAGAGTTAAATCTATAGTTTACAAAGAAAGGTAATACTCTTATTACTATATTTATTATACTATTATATACTAACTATACTATAAGTAGTAACTATACCTAATTATTTTAGTTGTAATTAAGGTAGTATCTTAGGTATTATTCTACTATCTAATTTATACGTTCTAATTCTCTATCTATCTATAGGTAGTATACTATTAATATTGTATATTTAATTCCTAATTATACTATTATTATTTCTTATAGTTTTAATATAAATCTTACGTCTCTATCTATAATAATTTTATCTAGTAGTCTATATTAGCTAATTATAGTTCCTAGGACTTAGTATATAGTAACTTCTATCCTACTTTTTTCCTTATATTGTCTAAAGTATAAGTATTTTATAAGTTTATCTACTATTATTAGGATTCTATTATACTTAACTCCTAATATTAAGTCTTTTAACTTAGGTAGTTTTATAATAAAATCTATTATAATAACTCTTTAAAGTTTTTCTAGTACTTTAATTAGTTATAATATTCTATATAGTACGTATCTACTATACTTATTTTTATAGTATTCTATATAGTCTCTTAGTACTTCTATTACTAGTTATCTTACTCTTAGGATATAATAATCTTTTAGTAGTCTATCTAGTATTTTATTAATTCTTTAATATCTATATACTAGTAGTTTATAGAACTATTATATAAATTCTCTTTATATTTTTCCTAGAATATACGTCTTTCTATAGGCTTATACAAGGCCTTCTTAGATTTTAAGTTTTTTTATTTCTTTAGGGGCTTTTCTTATTTCTTTCTAAATCTATTTATCTAGCTCGCTACTTTTTCTTTTAAGTATTATAGCTATTTTTAGTGTATTTAAGACTAAATATCCTTCTTTGTTCTTAATTAGAACTATACTATAATAGGCTACCTACGTTAACTACTAGTAGCTATTAGGGTATTAGTAGATTAAGAGTTAATAGTAAGGTTTGTATAAATAATCTACAATAACTAATATTAAATAGAAGATGTTTTACAACTATTTTATATTAGCGTTCTATAGTTAAAGGATTAAATTACTAATACTATCCTAATAATACGTATTATTACTAACTATATAGTAATAATATCTTAGCAGCTTTATTACTTTATATTTACTAAGATTATAAATTTATAAATTTATTACGTATCTATATTGTAGTTAGCTTCCTAGTTAAACTTATTATCTTATAAGTTATTACCCTACTCCTCCTATACTTTATTAGTAGCTAAGCATAGACTAATTAGTTCTATCTTAGTTTCTCTTATTACTACTATAATACTATTCCTTTTTCTACGTAGTCTCTTATTTCTCTATACTAGCGCTAAAGTTATTAACTCTATATCTTTGTTAATCCTTAGTTTTTTATTACTCTCTATACTATCTTAGTCCTAGCGTAATAAACTTCTCTTTGTAGCTTGTATTATTTACAATAGGGTTAAGATATTTCTTTAAGTCTATTAGTAAGGTTTTCTCCTCTTAGAGACTAAGATATTTTAATTTTTAATATTTAGTATATATTAGAGTTAAATCTATAGTTTATAAAGAAGAGTAATACTCTTATTACTATATTTATTATACTATTGTATACTAACTATACTATAGGTAGTAACTATACCTAATTATTTTAGTTATAATTAAGGTAGTATCTTAGGTATTGTTCTACTATCTAATTTATACGTTCTAATTATCTATCTATCTATAAATAGTATACTATTAACATTGTATATTTAATTCCTAATTATACTATTATTATTCCTTATAGTTTTAATATAAATCTTATATCTCTATCTATAATAATCTTATCTAGTAGTCTATATTAGCTAATTATAGTTCCTAGAACCTAGTATATAGTAACTTCTATCCTACTTTTCTCTTTATATAGTCTAAAGTATAAGTACTTTATAAGTTTATTTACTATTATTAGGATTCTATTATATTTAACTCTAAATATTAGGTTTTTTAACTTAAGTAGTTT
>JALNQF010000686.1:0-16777 GCA_028456385.1 Ophiosphaerella korrae | reverse complement strand
TATCCTAATAATACGTATTACTACTAACTATATACCTAGGCTTCTTAGCTAGCTTTATACTTTATATTTACTAAGATCGTAAATTATAAATTCTTTATATACTTAGCTTTATACTTTATATTTACTAAGATTATAAATTATAAATTTATTACGTACTTAGCTTTATACTTTGTATTTACTAAGATCGTAAATTACGAATTTATTACGTATTCCTATTGTAGTTAGTCTCCTAGTCTAGTTTGTTATTCTATAGATTATATATATTGTTATTATCTATAGTAGGGCTAATTAGTTTAAATTAGTTTTCTCTTGTTATAGATATAACAAATAAAATAGATACTTTTTCTTAGTACTATAAATACTATATCTATACTACTATATCTTAATAATAATAAAAAGATATTTCTAAGTAAGAAAGTAAGCTTATACTTACTCTTTAAGCTTTAGCTATAAGCTAATTTTAAAGCTAATAACGCGCTACTAAAGCTTTTAACGTTAATTATTATTAACTCTCTAATAAACTTAATAGAATTACACTATAAGCTACTATATATACTAATAACTAGAAACTTACTATAACTAAATAATAAATAGTTATCTAATATATTCTTAACTTTAATAAATAAAGATTTACTCCCTAGCTCTATAAAGTAGCTAATATAGCTAATAAATTACTAGCTAAGTAGAGTAAAAAGCTTATAAGTAAGAACTAGACTATATACTTTATAAAGTATTTAGATAAGCTAAAAATAGTATTTAACTAAGTAAAGAATTACTAAAGAATACTCTAAGAGGATCCTAAAGTTATTAGTACGTAGTTTAAGCTTATAGAAAAGATAAAGGCTAAATAAAAAGTATAAAATAAAGATATCTATAACTTTAATAAGACTAGCTTCTAGATAAGCGTAATTAGGTTAATAAAAGTTATTATAGGCTTAGAGAAGTATATAAAGCCTATACTTATTTAAAGTAGTAATTATATGTAAACTATAGTAATATAGAGTATCTATATAGTAAAGTATATAATCTTACTATTTATTATCTATAAAAGACGTATCTATATCTCTACTTAGTATAAAGAAGTAAGTATACTACCTAATTAGATACTCTTAGTTTTAGAGAATAGCTAGATAACTAATATACTTAGCTTATAGTAGTTAAAGTACTTTAATATATATATAAAGTTATATTAAGTAAAAGTATACTAGCTACTTATTTTAGATAGCTATAAGAACTACTTTAACTAAGATTTTAAAAATTACTACTTTAAAAATAAAATCTTTACTTTCTATATACTAGCCTATTTATTATATATCTTCTAGCTACTTAATATAGTATACTTATAACTATAAAAGTATAATAAGAGTTTATTAAATACTTAAGACTTTTATAAACTCTAGTATAAGTTAAGAGTAAAGCTAATATAATAAAGATTATAATATTATATAGTTATAATCTAAAGTAAAGCTAGTATACTATATAAGTGTATAAAAAGCTTAATACTTATAAAGAAAGTAAAGTAAGTATTATTTTCTTTTAGATACTAGTAGTACTATTAAATACTATCTATTATCTCTTTACTATCTCCTATAGCCTATAGTAAGTACTATTATCTTTTAGCTACTTCTTAATATAAAGTATAAGTACTCTAAGTATATATAAAACTTAGTATAGAAATACATCTTCTATAATAATAAGAAAGGCTTTTTTTTAGCTTTTAGAGATATATTTTTTAATATATTTACTAAGTAGAACTATAAAAAATCTTTAAAAGCTTTAGGACTTATTCTTTTAAACGTATAAAGTATACTAAATTACTTTAATATTTATATTTATACTTTACTAGAACTTTTACTACTAGAAATACTATAGTAGTTAAAGACTCTAAGTAATACTTATAAATTTATATTTTAGTTAAAGCTTTTAAGTAGCTCTCTTTATTACTTACTTACTACTATATAGAGCTTTTTTTACTAACTTATTAAAAGTACTAAATTAATACTATATAAAAGTATTCTTTAAGAAGCTTATATAAAAGTACTTAAAGAGTAATTAAAAGTAATAACTAAGTAAAGAATTATAATAGATCTTTCTAAAGTTAAAGTTATCTAGAAGTAAAAAATACTAAAGACTACTAAAGAAGTCTTAGCTTTTTTTAGCTATACTAGATTCTTCTAGTACTTTATTAAAGATTACTTAAGCTTTACTTTACTACTTATAAAGTTAATTAAGTCTAAAGTTATTACTAAACTTACTAAAATAGATAGGTTACTTTTTTAAAAAACTTAGTATAAGCTTTTTATAATTACTTAAGAATATATAAATATATTTAATAAACTAAATACTACTTTCTAGCTAAAAATTATTTTACTTTACTTTAACTCTTTAAAACTAATCTATATCTAAACTAATACTTTAAAGTAAGCTTTAAGTAGAGTAATAAGCTAACTAAACTAAGATAGAATCTAATAGCTAGTTAGCTTCTTCTTAAAAAAATATACTCTAGTAAAATATAATTATAATATTTATAACCTAGAACTTATAACTATAATCTAAGTATTTAAAGAGTAAAAACTATAGCTTTTAAGTAGTTTATATACAATCTATATTATAATAAACTACTATAATTTAAAAACTTTTATAATAACTAAAAAGCTTAATTACTACTAAGCTTACTAGTTATTATTTCTATCTTAATTTAACTTTTATATTAAATATATACTTAGTAATATAAATAAAGTTATAGACGCTCTAAGCTACTAACTATAAAATTACTTTATAGATAATTCTAATCTATAAGTATTAAAAGCTAACTAAATTATCTTAAGCTTTTAAGTTCTTACGTTAAGTATAAAACTTATACTAAATATAGTAATTTATACTCTAAGCTTTATAGGCCTATTATACTATTATATAGAAGATAGTTATATAAATTAGTAACTTCTATAATATAAATCTATAATATAATCTATAGAGGTATTAGGAAATCTAAGCTTAAATAATCTAAATATTTCTAAATGTCTTATTAATTAATTTCTTATTGCTTTTTCTCTTATACCTAAATTATCTTTATCTATTACTATTACTTCTTCTACTATCTTATAAGTAGCTAAGTTTAACTTAGTATAAGCTAATACCTTATATACTAGTATAAACCTCTTCTACTTATAAGCTTAGCTTTATTAAGCTTAAAAATAGATATAACTAAACTTACTCTAATACTCTTAAATAAATTAAACTCTCTTTTTTACTAATATCTAATTTTCTATATCTAGCTCCTAACTATAAAACTAAAATACTAATTAATATTAAAAGTTATAACTATCTCTATATAGCTACTATTAGTCTATATATTTACCTAATACTTTATAAAGAGTAGATTAGCTAAGACTATAATAGCTAAAAATAATTTAGCTTTACTTATTCTTACCCTAATAGCTATAAAAGTAATACTAGTACTTTTAGTACTTTTTTATAACTAAGCTTATTAAAACACTTTTTTATATTATAGACTTTTTTTCTATTTTACTTTTTACTATAGCTTTTTTTATCTTTCTTTTTCTTTTAAGACTAGTAATACTACTCTAGATTCTTAGTAAATCTATATAATTTAGTAGCTAGAGTAAAAGCTAGCTTTTAAATCTCTAATAAAGATCTATAACGTCTAGTTTACTAAGTATAGCTATTTTAAGTCTTAGATAAAATTAATTAGAAAGTAAGTTAAGATATAAAAGCTATACTACTATAATAAGTTACTAGAAGCTAATATAAAACTAGAGGTAGTTAATACTAATATAAGAGCTAAGGCTATCTCTAGCTCTAACCTACTTAAGTTTACTTATAGTACTTAGGTACTAATTATTTAAATAGTATTAACTTAGATTATTAATACTAAATAGGTCTACTAGAGCCTAGAGTTAGAAAGTTAAATACTTCTAATACGTAAGAGCTATAGTAAAGTAGCTTACTAATACCTAGAAATACTTATATAATAGTTAGAAACTATATTATTAGAGATCTTATTAATAAAGATCTTATTAATAGAGATCTAGCTAGTAATTACTACTACTACTATAGAGACTTTCCTTTATTTATTACTTACTTTACTACTTTTCTTTTCTTAGATATACTATATTCTTAAAATAACTAATTTAAAGTAGTTTACTATTCTACTTATCTATTAAAGTCTTACTATACTCTTACTTACTTTAAGTACTTTATTTTAGTTAAAAAATATAATTAATTAAAAATACTAGTATTATTATAAGGTCTATAAGCTCTCTTTTCTTCTTTAATTACTAAAGGCTATAAATCTTTTACTTACTAAATATTTACTTATTAGTTCTAGTCTAACTATCTTAGTAGATTCTTTAGATTCCTAGATAGTTATTCTCTTAATTCGTACTATATAAGAAGAGAATCTTATTAAACTTAATATATAACTACTTTAGATATTTAGGATTCTAAGTAGTATAGTATATTAGCTAGAAAAAGCTATCCTACTCCTCTATACTTATTTAGGTATCTAGAAAGAGTATAAAGACTAAAAGTAAGTAAGTTATAAACTACTATTAGTTCTTTATAAGTACTTATTTCTAGTTTTTTTATTATTTTTATATTATCTTAAACTTTAATATACTATAAGAGTATTATATAGTAAACTTACGTTATCTTTCTAGTTAAGCTATAAAGAAGAAAAAAATATAAAATATAGATCTTTATACTTTTATAAGGCTACTTAGTCTATTAAATATTAGAGTGTTTTAATAAAACCTACTATAGCTATTCTATTTTATTATTTTAAGCTTAAATATATTTTATTACGTCTATTTATCCTATTTACTTTTACTATTTCTACTAATCTTCTATAATCTAATAAAATCCTAAGAGTACTTTAGTATAATTACTTTTATCTTTATTATTAAATAAAATACTACCTTAAATTATCTTAATACTACTACTATAGAGAGCGTATATAATATTAAGATCTATATATTAAAAGAAAATATCTTATTTAAGTACTATATACTTTATATAGTATAAGTATAAAACTAAATAAAGAGTTTTATATAATATTATATATAGAAGCTAATACTTAGTATTACTATAAACTATTTATTAAATTAGAGAGTAGAATATAATATAGTACTATCTAAGATTTAAGTACCTATTAATTATTCTTATATAGTAAGTATATATCTTATAAGATTTATTAATAATTTTCTTAAACTCTTTATCTTCTTTAAATTCTAAGAAAAGCTTAAGAGTAATAGATCTAGTCCTTTTAAATTCTTTTATATACTTAGTAAAACTAATATATATAGTAATATTATCTTAGTTTATAGTAACTCTAATAGTTACTAGTTAATAGTAGTATAAAAGAAGATCCTTTAATATATATAACTTTTAGTAAGCTTTAATAAATATATAATAGGCTACTTGTTATTAACTATAGGCACCTATAAAGAGGAGTTAGTAAAGTAAGAGATAATAATAAAAGCTTATATTAGGATCTATAATAACTATAAATAGTAGAAGATGTTTTACAACTATCTTACACTAGCGTTCTATAGTTAATAGATTAAATTACTAATACTATCCTAATAATATATATTCTACTAACTATATACTCTTTATAATCTATAATCTATAGTTACTAAGACTAGTAGATTGTAGATTGTTCTAATCTATAATCTATAGATACTAAGAATCTATAGATTATAGATTAGCCTAGGTATCCTAGTTATATATAGTTTCCTAATTAAGGTTATTACTTTACTTATCTTATACTTTGTTAGCGCCTAGATTAAGACTAATTAGTTTTATCTCGATTCTTTCTATTATACCTATAACACTATCTCTTCCTTTAAGTAAGTCCTAGTTTTCTTATCCTAAGGCTAAGGTTATTAGTCTAGTTTCTTTATTAATATATAGTTCTTTATCTTCTCTTATACCTATTTTATCTACGCGTTATTACTACCTCCTTACTAATCGCGTATTATATAATAGTATTAAAATATTTCTTTACTCTTATTATACTTCTCTTAAGTTAAACCCTAAGTCTTTTCTTTATATTATTTCTATAAATAATAGTAAAGCTTATAAAGTATATATTTATATAAATATATATAGCTCTTATAACGTATCTAGTATTTCTTTTTCTAAGTATAAGTTTATTATACTTATTCTTACGTTTAAGCTTAATAATAATAGGGAAAGCTATTAACTAAACTTAAGAGAAATTACTATCTTAAATTGTAGAAGCTAAAGCTAAGCGTAAGTGTATCTAGGAGATTACGTAAAGTAAGCTAGTAGAGAATTAAGCTTATTTCTCTTATCTTTATAAGATAAAGGCCTTAAATAATAAGAAATTAGCTAAGTAGTTAGTAGCTCTAGAAGCTAAGCTAGACTTAGATAAGGCGTTTAATGTTACTATAGTAGGTCTTACGCTAGACGTTCCTATTATCTCTCTATCTATTATTAGTAATATTAGTTCTCTTAGTTTACTACTAGGTGTTCTAGAAGGTTTTAATTTTAGAACTCTTCTAATTTCTTAGAGTAATTAAGATTATTCTCTAGTTTCTATATTTTCTTCTATAGTTATCCTTTTTTATCTATACCTATCTATTTTACTAAGTAGTAATTTTTTCTATTATAGAACTAGTATTATAAGATTTTCTTAACTTCTTATTCTTCTTACTCTTTATACGTATCTACTTTATATACTAGTAGTTCTACGTTCTATAGTACTTATTCTAGTAAGGCTATATAGAATATTAAGTATATCTTTATCTTGTTTAGTAGCTTTAATCTAAATATAACTAGTATAACTTCTTTTTTAATTTTATATAGTCTTATTTTAACGTAGTCTAATTTTAAGCTTAGACGTTTACTCTTAATATTTTTTTATACTAACTATACTTTTTCTCTTTCTCTAAATTAAGGTCTTTCTTTATACTTTTTATTATAGTACTTTACTATATAATTATATAAGAATTCTATATCTTATCTTAGTTAATTATATATATCTTTAAGTCTATTAGTAAAGTTTTCTCCTCTTAGAAACTAAGATATCTAGTTTCTTAGTATCTAGTATATATTAGGCTCGAATCTATAGTTTATAAAGAAAGGTAATACTCCTATTATTATATTCTTTACGCTATTATATACTAACTATACTATAGGTAGTAGTTATACTTAATTATTCTAGTTATAGTTAAGGTAGTATCTTAAATATTACTCTACTATTTAATTTATTTATTCTAACTATCTATCTATTTATAGTTAGTATACTATAGATATTATATATTATATTCCTAATTGCGATAATATTATTCCTTATAGTTTTAATATAAATTATATATCTCTATTTATAATAATCTTATCTAGTAGTCTATATTAACTAATTATAGTTCCTAGAACCTAATATATAGTAACTTCTATCTTACTCTTTTCTTTATATAGTTTAAAGTATAAGTACTTTATAAGCTTATCTACTATTATTAGGATTCTATTATACTTAACTCCTAATATTAAGTCTTTAGACTTTAGTAACTTTGTAATAAAGTCTATTATAATAACTCTCTATAGTTATTCTAGTATCTCTACTAGTTATAATATTTTATATAGTACGTGTTTATTATATTTATTCTTATAATATTCTATATAGTCTTATAGTACTTCTATTACTAGTTATCTTACTTTTAGGATATAGTAGTCTTATAGTAGTCTATCTAATATTTTCTTAATTCCTTAGTAACTATATACTAGTAATTTATAGAATTATCTTATAAATTCTCTTTATATTTTACTTAGAATATATATTCTTCTATAAGCTTATATAAATCCTTCTTAGATTTCTAACTCTTTTATTTCTTTAAATATTTTTTACGTTGTTTTCTAAATCTATTTATCTAGTTTACTACTTATTCTTTTAAGTATTCTAGCTATCTTAGGTATATTTAAGACTAAGTATCCTTCTTTATTCTTAACTAGAACTATACTAGTAGTACTTACTTCTTCTTATAGGTCTAGTCTTCTACTAAGAGTATCTATAAATTAGTTATCTTTCTCTTTTATATATATAATTTCTATATTAAATATTAATAGGAATTCCTACTATCTTATATAGCGTTATAATAGTTCTTTATTTATTATAAATCTTATAAGATTCTTGTAGTCTATATAAACCTTTATCTAATACTTTACTCTTTATAGGTATACTCTCTATTATTTAAATACTTTATAAATTACTAGTATCTCTTTGTTATAGATTAGATAGTTAAGTTCTACTATTTTTATCTTCTTAGAGAAGTATTTAACTAAATACTTCTTTTTAGTCTTAGAGTCTTCTTATATTAGTACTATTCTATAGACTAAATTAGATATATCTATTTTTACTATTGCTAGTAAGTCTAGGTTATATATTCTAATAACTAGGTTTTCTATAAACTTTTTCTTAATTTTATTAAATACTTTATTATATTCCTTTATCTAATTAAATAGTATATCTTTCTTTATAAGTCTTGTTATTAGTTCTATATCTTTAGACTATCCTACTATTAACTTTCTATAAAAGTTAGCTAGTCTATAAAATTATTGTACTTCTTTTAGGTTTCTTAGAGTTAGCTATTCGTTAATTAACCTAATCTTTTCTAGGTTAATTCTAATTTTTCCTAGTTTAATAATAAATCTAAGGAAATCTATTTTCTTTATATAGAATTTATATTTTCTTATTTTAAGAAATAGTTTATTTTCTACTAGTTTTTCTAGTACCTTGTATATATGTTATACGTGTTCTTTTTCTATTTCTAAGAATATAAGGATATTGTCTAAGTATACAAATATAAATATATCTAAGTACTCTCTTAGTACTATATTAATTCTTTCTTAGAATACTACTAGTGCGTTTATTAAGCTAAATAGTATAACTAAGTATTTATATAGTCTATACTATATTCTAAACGCTATTTTCTATTTATTACCTTCTTTAATTCTAATCTAGTAGTAAGCGTTCTAGATATCTAACTTTATAAAGATTTTTACTCTTTTTAGTCTATCTTATATTCTATCTATTTATAGTAGTAGGTATTAATTTTTATTTATAATTATGTTAGTTTTTCTAAAATCTACGTAGAGTCTCTTATTACTTATTCCCTTTTTATCTATAAATATAAGTTTATATACTACTAAGGATTTAGATTCTTTTATCTATCTTTTCTTTATTATATTTTAGATAAATATTTATTTAATTTTAGATTCTTCTTCTATTTTTTAGTAGACTAGGCTCTATCTTACGTTTCTACCTTCTTCTAGTTCTATTACTAAATCCTATAGTTAATATTCTAGAAGGTAGTCTTCTAGCTTAATAAGCTACTTTTCCTATTTCTTATATTCTTCTAAGAATTCTCTTTTATATATACTTATATTAGCTCTTAATATATCTTGTCTTAAGTATTTAATTTCCTCTATTCTCTAATTAATTCTTAGGTTAGTTATCTATAACTATAGTATTCCTAATATTATATCTTGTTTATTATTAATTGTTATTATATCTATAACTATATTCTTAATTTCTAGTTTTTCTAACCTTAGTATTAAAAGTGCTGTCTTAAACTATATAGGTTCTTAGAATAGTTTTCTTTTAATTATACTTAACTATTAAAGGTATTTCTTTATTATATACTTTATTCTTTATATTTCTATAAACTTCTTTAATATAAAGTTCTTTATAGCTCTACTATTAATTATTAATTATACTTCCTTCTCTTAGTATATACCTATTTTTGTAATGTATAGGCCTCTTATACTTTCTAGCTTTTCTTACTTTAGTAATTTATTAAACTATCTATCTTTCTAAAGCTATAGCCCTACTTTAAGTTTATATTCTTTATATTTTAGATATTTATTATTTGTATATTTATACTATAGTCCTCCTTAGATATATTTCTTAGTTAACTTAGATCTAGGTCTTACTACTAGGTATCTATCTTCTAAGATTATTTCCTATCCTTAGATATCTTTTACTAAAATTACTCTTATATAGTTATAGCCTCTTCTCTTTATAGGCTATATATTATTATTTACTTTAGGATTTCTATATATAATATAATTCTTATCTAGGTATAATATCTATAATACTTTAAAGTGTACTAGATATTTTAGGTCTATTATCTTATTATCCCCTTTTTAGTACTTATCTTTTCTAGGTATATCTATTATTAAAATATAGTATACTATTAGTACTCTTAGTATATAAGCTTTATTAATCTATTGCGTTTTTCTTACAAGGTACTACTATTCTTTTAGTATAGGTATTCTTCCTACTATAACTATATATTACTTTATTTATTCTTAAAATAGTATAAACTTAGTTTCTTTAAGATTACGTTTTTTCTAGTCTTTGTACGCTTCCTCTATACTTATAACTATTAAGTATATCTAAATAAATCTCTATTCTTTATTTTATTCTTTTATATCTATTATTATATAGCTATTATAACTATATATTATTAGCTAGGTATACTTTATACTTCTTATACTAATTTATTTCTTACTTCTTTATAGTCTTTTAGAAGTAGTTATAGTAGTCTCTTTATCTAGTATTAGTTTTTTAGCCTAGATTAATAGTACTAAGGGTTTTTCTCCTTCTAAGTCTTCTATTAGTAGGTCTATTACTTATACTATTTTTTCTAGCTAAGCTTTTATTCTACTTTCTTTTATTATAGCTACTTTCTATCTCTATTATAAGAAGTATCCTACTCTTTATTTACTAGAAAGATATATATAGTAGTTGTCTTTATAATAAAAGGTCTAATAGAGTATTATATATTATATTTCTTTACTTCTAGCTACTTTCTCCTAAAGTTTAGCCTATACTTATAGTACTTTTCTCTTCTTCTTAGTCGTCTTTAACTAAGTTTCTTTTTTTAGGTCTTTACTTTTATAGTCTTTTACAAAGTGTCCTAGTTTCCTATATTTATAATATACTATATCTTTCTTTTTTTATAATTAGTAGTCTTTTGCGTAGTAGCTTAGTTTACTATAATTAAAGTACGTAAAGTCTTTGTTCTTCTTTTTCTTCTTATCTTTATTAACGTTAAAGATTATTAGGTCTCTCTTATTATAGTTCTAGGTATAACCTCTATATTTATTCTTTTTCTATTCTTAAAGATCGTTATTAATTTATATTACTTATTACTTTAAGACTTCTAGTGTTTATAGTTTCTCTATATATATTATCTTGTATTAGATTTTAGAGTTAAGTCTTTACTTAAATTATAATATTAAAGCTAATTTATTCTATTCTATATTTTATAATAGTTATTTAAACTATAATATATACTTTAGAATACTCTAGTTCTATATAAGCTTCTCTAGCTATTCTTTAGCTTATTAGGTAACGTCTATATCTCTAAACGCTACTCTTATTCGTTTAGTAAAGTATTTATAACTTCTAAAAATAGCTCTAGTTTTATCCTTCTAGGTTATTAGTAAATATATTATATAATCTATCTAGTAAGGTTTATACTATCTTATTACGTCTTCTTTAAGGTGTAATCTAATATATATTACCTTCTTTTCTTCTATATTAAAGTATAGTACTTATATATCTATCTAGAGTTATACTAATATAATAAAAAGTCTTAAATTCTTTTTTATTCTATTAAACTTCTTAAGAACAAGTATCTTTAGTAGTTTCTTTATTACGCTTATTACTAGGCGTTACGTAATTAGTTCTATTTAATTCTATCCTTAGATAATAGCTTTAATTTGTACCTTATTTTATTTCGCGTAATCTTATAGTTCTTTATTCTATATTTCTAAAGCGTTAATTACTATTTTTATATCTTCTTTATTATTAATTAGTTAGTTAAGATAACCTTTAATTATTTCCTATGCGGTACTATCTAATTTAGGACTACTCCTAGGGGCTTTACCTAATTATTTAGTTAAACTTTCTACTATCTTATTAGCTAGACTATACGCTACTTACGCTTTACTTCTTATAATAACTAATATTAGTAAAGTATAATAAGCTACTTATTGTTAACTATAGGTACTTATAAAGAGAGGTTAGTAAATTAAGAGATAATAATAAAAGCTTATATTAGGATCTATAATAACTATAAATAGTAGAAGATATTTTATAACTATCTTATACTAGCGTTCTATAGTTAATAGATTAAATTACTAATACTATCCTAATAATACGTATTCTACTAACTATATACTCTTCGTAATCTATAATCTATAGTTACTAAGACTAGTAGATTATAGATTAGCCTAGGTATCTTAGTTATATATAGTTTCCTAATTAAAGTCGTTACCTTACTTGTCTTATATTTTGTTAGCGCCTAGATTAAGACTAATTAGTTCTATCTTAATTCTTTCTATTACACCCGTAATAAAATAAAATCTAAATTACTAGGTCTAATTACTATTATTTCTAATTATTCTAGTTATAGTATATTAAAGTTAGAAGGTTATAAGTAATCTTTTAGTTTAGAGTCTAGTTAGATAGACTAAGTTTACTAGCTAAGTATTAAAAGTATAACTAGTAAATATAGTTATAATTATATATCTACTAACTATTAATAAGCTTATTACTATTATTTAGGACCTCTTTATACTATTTATTTACTATCTTAATTTAAGTAGTATTAGATTACTTCTTAGATCTTATATTAGTATATAGGCTAGTAAGAATAGATTTCTAGTTAATATATTTATAGGCTTTCTTCTCCTCTACTATAATATAGTTAAATATAAAGATCTAAGTATCTTTAATTATCTCTTAAATATTAGTTTCTTTATTAGCTTCTTTAAGTAGTACTACTAACTTCTCTCTTATAGTATAAGCTTTAGGTAAGTTATTATTATAGAGTAAGTCTCTTAAGTATAGTAGAAGAGTTAGACTCTTTAGATTATAGCTATTAATAAGAGTTATAATAAGCTCTATCTTATTCTTTATATTAATTATACCTTATTTCTTTTAATTATATATAGACTTGTCTTTATCTAAGTTTATTATTAATCTTACTAATAATAGAAAAGAGCTTAGTAAGCTTTAGCTTTAAGATATTAGCTCTATCTCTATATCTTTTCTTCTACTTAGTAATATAATAGTTATAAACGTTTTCTAATCTATAGTTTTTCTTCTAGACTTAATCTTTTAACTTTTATAACTTAAACTAACTACTAGTAATTATATACTAAAAGCTTTAACTATACTTATTATTAGACTTATTTTTCTTCTATTTTAAAAAGAGATACTTACGTATAGAAGGCTTAGTAGCTAATAGATAAGTACTTTATATTTATTATAATAGTAGAGTATATACTTCTCTAAAAATAATTAAGAGATTACTATAACTCTTTTCTTATTATTTAGTCTAATAACTTAATTACCTTACTAGTTTATTATATTCTTAAAGAACGTCTTTAGTTTATTATCTCTTTTATTTACTACTTATACTTCTATACTCTTATATATTATATAAGAGTCTAAGATATTAAGGCTTACTATAGCTTAGATTATATCTTAGTCTTCTAGCGCGTTCTTTTTAATTCTAATTTCTAGTTCTTATATTATATTATTAATATCTAGTCTTATATTACGCTAATTAGTAGTATTTAGAAATATATTATTTTTCCTTACTTTTATTATAATACGCTTATAGATCTTAGTATTAAAGAATAGTACTATCTATCTAATAGATACGTAACGTAAGTAGTATATAATACTAATTACCTTATT
Source organism: Ophiosphaerella korrae (assembly GCA_028456385.1). Classification (NCBI taxonomy): domain Eukaryota; kingdom Fungi; phylum Ascomycota; class Dothideomycetes; order Pleosporales; family Phaeosphaeriaceae; genus Ophiosphaerella; species Ophiosphaerella korrae. The sequence goes on along the minus strand of JALNQF010000686.1, from coordinate 3,018 downwards.
AAATATTATTATAGATTTTCCTCTATATAGTAGAAGAAAGCTATTTAGGATTTACTTATAATTAACTTAGATAAACTTAAATACTACTTTAAATTCTCTTTTTTACTTTAATTATACTACTATTACTATCTTAATAAGTAAGTAAGTAGCTTTAAATTATTATACTCTACTATATTACTATATTAGAAAGCTAAGTATAAAGAAGAAAGAGCTAGATACTATAATAAAGGTTATATATATATTATATAAAGCGCTAACTAAATCTATAAACTTATCTACTATAAGCTTCTATTCTACTAGTATCTACTTCTAAAAGTACGCTATTTATTCTCTAAACTTAATTAATTAATTTTACTAGAGTATTATAATATTATTTTAGCTAGTAAACTAGACGTAGTACTTTATAACTACTACTTCTCTTACTAACTATATTAATAAAGTACTATATAGTACTATTATATAGCCTAGTATTATAAGTATATATAGGATACTTTAGCTTAGTCTTTATTTAAGAGTCTTATTACCTTACCTAGGCTTAATTACTAGTATTAGGCGCGATATCTTAGTAAAGAGTTTAGAAAGTAACTAAGTTAATACTTATCTCTTATAAGTTAATTAGGAAGGTATTAGTAATAATAAGCTAGTTAATAAAGAAGATAAAGATAATCTTAGAGTTTAAACTACTTTATATATAAAGCCTAAGCTCTAACGCGTTTATTACGCGTTTACTTTATACTTTCTATTCTTAAGTTTCTATTTAAGTTATAATACTCTAGCTTTACTTATATACTACCTAATTTAGAAGTATTTATTAGAGAGAGCTAATAGATTCTAGGTATACCTAGAATCTATTAATTAGCTAAGAGCTACGCTATTACAAGTATAATAGAAGAAATCGAGATAGAACTAATTAGCCCTAATTTAGGTGCTAACGAAGTATAGGATAAGCAGGGTAACGATCTTAATTAGGAGACTATACATAACTAGGATACCTAGTATAATCTATAATCTATAGGCTCTTAGCGCCTATAGATTATAGATTAGAACGATCTATAATCTATTAATCTTAGTAACTATAGATTATAGATTACTACGAGTATATAGTTAGTAGGATACATATTATTAGGATAGTATTAGTAATTTAATCCTTTAACTATAGAACACTAATATAAGATAGTTGTAAAACATCTTCTATTATTTATTAGTTATTATAGATTATAACCTAAACTCTTACTATTAATTTATAATCTACTAATAACTCTTAGGTACTAGGAAGTTAACCCTAGTAATAACTTATTACACCTTGCTAATTTAGTTATTATAAAAAGCAAAGCGTAAGTAGTATATAGTCTAGCTAATATAATAGTAGAAAGTTTAACTAAAATAAGTAAAGCCTCTAAGAGTAGTTATAAGTCTAATAGTACTATATAAGAAATAATTAAGGACTAAATTAATAACTAAATCTTAGATAAAGAAGATATAAAAATAGTAATTAATACTTTAGAAATGTAGAACAAAAAACTACAAGACTACGTAAAGTAAAATAAAGTATAAATTAAAGCTATTATTAAAGGTTAGAACTAGATAGAACTAATTACGTAACGCCTAGTAATAAGTATAACAAAGAAACTACTAAAGATACCTATCTTTAAAAAGTTTAATAGAATAAGAGAAAAACTAAGACCTTTTATTACCTTAGCACAACTCTAGATAGATATATAGGCACTATACTTTAATATAGAAGAAAAGAAAGTAATATATATAAGGTTACACTTTAAAGAAGACGCAATAAGATAGTATAAACCTTACTAGATAGATTATATAATATATTCGCTAATAACCTAGAAAGATAAAACTAGAGCTATTTTTAGAAGTTACAAATACTTTACTAAACAAATAAGAGTAGTATTTAGGGATATAGATATTACCTAACAAGCTAAAGAATAGCTAGAAAAGCTTATATAAAGTTAGAGTGTTCCTAAGTATATATTATAATTTAAATAACTATCCTAGAATATAGAATAGAATAAGTTAGCCTTAATATTACAATTTAAGCAAAGACTAAATTTAAAAATCTAATACAAGATAATCTATATAGAAAAACCAAGGACACTAGAAGCTCTAAAGTAATAAGTAATACAAATTAATAATAATCTTTAAGAATAGAAAAAAAATAAGTATAGAGGTTATACTTAGAACTATAACAAGAGAGAACCTATAGTCTTTAACGCTAATAAAGATAAAAAGAAAAAAAAGAATAAAGACTTTACGTACTTTAACTATAGTAAACTAGGCTACTATATAAAAGACTACTAATTAAAAAAGAAAAAGGATATAGTATACTATAAATATAGGAAACTAGGACACTTTATAAAAGACTATAGAAGTAAGGACCTAAAGAAAGAAACTTAGTTAAAGACAACTAAAAAAAAAAGAAAGTACTATAAGTATAGGCTAAACTTTAAAAGAAAGTAGCTAGGAGTAAAGAAGTATAATATATAATACTCTACTAGACCTTTTATTATAATAACAACTACTATATATACCTTTTTAGTAAATAAGAAGTAGTATAGTTTTTATAGAAATAGAGATATAGAGTAGCTATAATAAAAGAAAGTAGAATAAAAGCTTAGCTAGAAGAGATAGCCTAAGTAATAGACCTACTAGTAGAAGATCTAGAAGGAGAAGAGCCCCTAGTACTATTAATCTAGGCTAATAGACTAGTACTAAATAAAGAGACTACTATAACTACCTCTAAAGGATAGTAAAGAAGTAAGAGATAGGTTAGTATAAGAGGTATAGAATATACCTAGCTAATAATATATAGCTATAATAGCTATATAATAATAGATATAGAAGAATAAAATAAAGAATAGAAGTTTATTTAGAAATACTTACTAGTTATAAGTATAGAAGAAGCGTACGAAGACTAGAAAGAACGTAATCCTAAAGAAATAAAGTTTATACTATTTTAAGAATAGATAAAGTAATATATAGTTATAGTAAGAAGAATACTTA